>CM067369.1:52103567-52371067 GCA_034401795.1 Chaetoderma sp. LZ-2023a
CCATCCACCCCCCCCCCCGCCACCCCCCACCACCCCCACCCACCCACTCACCCATGACGATGATGATGATGATGATGATGATGATGATGATGATGATGATGAGGGAGGAGGAGGAGGAGGAGGAGGAGGAGGAAGAGGAGGAGTGTAGAGGAGGAGGCGGGCAGGAGGAGTGGGGAGTAGGAGGAAGAGGAGGAGAAAAGAGGAGGACGATGCAGTGTATGCTGAGTGTGTGGGGTTGGGAGGGGAGGAGGGTGGGGGTGGTGTATGTGTTTTTAGGGGGAGGGAGGAGGCTGAGTAGATTGAAAAAAGATTGGGACTAATGTGGATATGGTGATTTTGTATAGGGTAAGATGGTAGCCTGGTAATTCATCTTCTTACCCAGTCCACACCAGCGCACTACCTACCATCCCTTCGCATACGTCCTTGGATGACGTAACCCTCGCCCATATAATGATAACGATGACGACCATGACTACGACACTGCTGCTGCTGCTGGCTCTGCTGCTGCTTCTGCTTTTCCTTCTGCTTCTGCTGCTGCTTCTGCTGTTGCTTCTGCTACTGCTTCTGCTGCTGCGTCTGCTGCTTCGTGGTTGTGAGGCATGTGATGATGATGAGGATGATGATGCTGATGACGATGACCACGATGACGCTGCTGCTGCTGCTGCTGCTGCTGCAACTGCTGCTGCTGCTGCTGATGATGATGATGATGATGATGATTAGGATGGTGATGATGATGATTAGGATGATGATGATGATGATGATGATGATGATGATGATGATTATGATGCTGATGAATCATCACCACCACCACCACCTCCATCATCATCAACATCATCATCATCATCATCATCATCATCATCATCATCATCATCATCAGCAGCAGCAGCAGCAGCAGCAGCAGCAGCAGCAGCGGCAAACGCAGCAGCAGCACCAACAGCGCCAGCAGCAGCGCATATTTATGCATAGTTAGCCAATTATAATTATAGTAATAGATATAGTAATACCATACTTTAATTAAGCTGTAATAATGTGTGGTCAAAGCTACTTAATCTTACAAAATGGATAACCTAAATGGGTTGCTAATGGCAGTACCGTTTTTAAATAATGAAAAACCACATGCCAATTTGTTATCGGCGTACACGTTTATAAACGGGCATGGCCAATTTGGAAATTGGCACACGGCGCACAGCCTATATGCTAATATTAAATCTGCGCCAACAAGCAATATGCTATTTAAAACTCTTACAAATAAAATAACATCAAACTATAATTCACGTTTTCAACGATGATACGAACGGGTTAATAGCAAATTGTCGATGTGCTGTACACCGTTTACAAACAGTCGCGCCGATAACAAATTGGCGTATGGGTCTGCACCATTTACAAATTGGCAAAATTGGTACATGTGTCTTTGCCTGTTTGCTTCATATTTGCGATAAGCGTAACTGAAAACAGGTAGACATAAATGCACAGCGCAAGGCATTGCATGCTTTTTTTACCGTCGCCGAAATATAGCATGCCGTGAAATTGACATCTGTATGCCACTAAACAATGATTTAATGGTAAACTAGCTTAACCTCAGGTTAACCAACACAGGCTTAATTAAACTACCTTTCAATCATACCGATTTTGTTAAACCTCAAACTTTGGTTTTTACTAAACTAAGTTTGGCTTAAATTAGTGTAAAGTAACACGTTCGTTATGCATATCGGCCCAAGAGTATAATCTGATAACGGTATCACGCGATACAAATTCTACGCGATTACACCTGCTTCAAGGGAATAGTTAAGGTGCGCGCATGCGTAGACCCACGTTTTTCCCATGTTGGGATCGATTGATCCCTGTACGCTCTGAATCTCAATTTCCAGAAAACTATACGTGTAAGCTATTGAATATTTTGAAACTAACTTGACTGGACGAGGTTGCTGCCTATGTCAACAACAGCGCTCAATCAAATTAGTTTTAAAGTATTCAACATAATGTTTATTAAAAATTAAATACATACAATTCGTACAACTTGACAGACTATTACGCGTTTATGACGGACTTAATTACATCATTTATGAGCATAAAGTTGACGAATGCTAATTAATACGTCATTTAATCAAAGTGTTATATCAGCCACCAGGGCTTAGTTCAAACTCCCTTCGCGATAAATAATCCAATATCTATGGCCATTAACACGCTTAGAATTCTGCAACATGGGCATTGAAATACGCAATCCTTCGACACTAGTAAATGCTCAAAGGTCGTAGATGAACTACACCATGTCAGGTGTGTATGGTCGATGAACTCAACTGGCACATAAGAGGTAGCTGATTAAGCTTATGGGGAGGAACTCGGTGAGCAATATCCATAAAATCAATGCATTATCGCTGACAACGCTTAGTCACGCATCTGTTCTATTGCAAATGTGTGTTCACAAAATAATCATGCCGCAACAGACAAAAAAATAGTATCCGGCTTAGAATCGTGATTTGGTAATTGATCCTCATTTTCCCGAGATGGCCACACTATCAGTCTATTGCGCTAGTCATGCCAGGCGAAGGCACCTGCTTACCCACAGACTAGTTAATGAATCTCTAAGCCAGTGTAGTCATGTAAATATTTAATCTGTAAATTACAATCTTTAGCAGCGAGAACTCGTCTCATGCTGTGTGGTCATGCTAGCCTCAAAGGACAGGGTGGGGGCGTGGGGGTAGATGGTTGATATATAACTATGTTATATATATATTTGGCTGCCATTATTTGTCTCCGACCATGATTCGCTTTTGGGAGCTTAGATACTGCATATTGAACTGATTCAACTTGTGTCACGTTACAATATACTGATCAATTCTATTGGTGTGTGATGGTGTGCTTTTACGGCTGATAAGGGCAAGAGCACGCGCTAGTACTAGCATTATTCACGACAGAAAACGTGAATCGTTCATCCATTTCGAAGAGTGGAATGACTTGTGATGAGCGAATCTGCTAGGTGACTGTCCATTCAGGTTTTAATCTGCAGTTTTTATTTGTTTTGTGATAAGATATAATTCTGATTTCAATCCCCAAAGAATCGTCGTCGTCGTCGTTGTTGTCGTCGTCGTCGTCGTCGTCGTCGTCGTCGTCGTCGTCGTCGTCGTTGTCGTCTAGTCGTCGCTGCCAACGCCTCTGCCCATCATAACCACAACCACAACGTCTACCGCTACCGTCACCACCACCAACGCCACCACGCCACTACCTGCACCATCATCATCATCACCACCACCACCGCCACCACCACCACCACCACCACCACCACCAACAACAACAACAACAACAACAACACCATCACAATAACCCCCACAACCAACACCACCACTACAACTAGCACTACTACCAACGCTACCACCATCATCACCATCACCACCATCAACATCATCATTGTTTCCGTCATCACCATCTTCCTCCTCCTCGTCCTCCTCCTCTTCCTCCTCTCCTCCTCCTCCATTTCCTCCTCATCCTCCTTCTCCTCATCACCATCATCAACATCACACTAGATGCCCACACACGATAGCGTCGATACATGTTAGGCTGGCTACGTAAGCTATTTTCATTCGCGTATACTGATGTGACGCTTCCATTCTCCTGACACCATCGGTATGTGTCCAGTATCTCTTCTAGTAGGTTCAGCTTTATATATGCTCAAGAAATTCAGATGCTTTTCATGCACTTTGTTGTAATGCCATCCGTTGCCGTTTAGATCCTACATGCAGATTCGTTCGACAGTTGTATACTTACACATTACGCCAGAAGGCGAGCCTCGTAATAGCAATCATGAATCCATCTGTAGATTAACCTTCAGTTATATTACCTCCGTGTATTAAATAATAATCGACACCCGCGTTACATCACAGCACACCGATGATTCCCATCTGTCTATGTAATGCATGACCCTGTTTATTTTTTCTTTGTAAGGAAATCTCGTCATCAACGCTTTGGCACATGGGCTGAATGGTGATAAAGAACGGCGTTGCTATGGGCCGTCGCTTTGACAGATTATGACAGATGCGATTCAGAGCTAAAAGAAACGGATTTGCGCTGTCTT
Source organism: Chaetoderma sp. LZ-2023a (assembly GCA_034401795.1). Classification (NCBI taxonomy): domain Eukaryota; kingdom Metazoa; phylum Mollusca; class Caudofoveata; order Chaetodermatida; family Chaetodermatidae; genus Chaetoderma; species Chaetoderma sp. LZ-2023a. The sequence continues at coordinate 52,107,637 of CM067369.1, forward strand.
CTTATTTTGAAGAAATTACAGACCATGCTAATTTCGTAAGAGCGCCTTAGTAAGCTTTGGACATTGATCTTATAGTCTGTAACTGTTCCAAGGACAGCCTAAGCCTTCTTTCCACCTGATTTCTAAGTACCCTATTCAAGGGAAGATACGCTACCATGACAACCAATCGAAGGGCGATACTCGCATATCTGAGTCGTTTCCTTGGCATCTCTGGAACAGCCCACTCTTCCGGATAAAGCGAGGGTCGTGGCGTTTTATCATTTTCAAGGCGTCTTAGTATGTCCGTTAAACAGAAATGCCAGACAATTATACGCGAATAGAAGAGAAAATATGTCATTAGGAAAAGAGCAAAGCAGGACGCTATCGTAACCAGAGCGACTATAAGCCGACTTATATAACAGTGACGAATCGGCTATCTATTACTCGTGAAGCATATGCTACATCTTCCCATTCTATTATAATATATACAGTTGATGACCTGCATGTGTCGTTGAGTGTATGATCTTCAAAATATATTACATATATCCACAAGTGACTCGTATTAAGAGACTACCTTTTTGTGGAAGATCTCATTCTTGGCGCTGTAATGGACTTTTCCAGTTTTAGCTATGCTCCGCCCATTCCTAGTTAAGCTCCACCCATACTTCGCCCGTGTTGGGATTGATCGATCGCTGAACGACCTGACTATCAATTTCCAGAAAACTATACAGGTAAGCGGTTGAATAGTTTGAACCTAATTTGACTGGGTGCTAGTGCTGCCTATGTCATGTTTATTAAATAATAAAGACATGTAATTCGTACAGCAACACGTTAATCTGTCATCAATTATGTGTTCGTGACTAACTTATCCACGCCATTCATGAAGTAATTAATTATGACGTCATCCTACTCGCCACGTAGTTGATTATGGCGTCATATGATGGATGGATAAACTTGAATGGTCCATTGATCCGCATTCTAGATCGTGTGCTCAATACCATTTAGTTATACGAACTCATCGATGTATGCTATATTAATAGTCCTCTGTTCGCCTGTCCATTCACAGGTGGAAACTATGCGTCATAGACCGATGGCGTAATTTGTTATCTTAGATTGATTGCCACTAACACTGTTGGTAAAACTAGAGCCAAGAAAAAGAAGTCGTTGATGTTCAGTGAAATTGGTATATAGTCTCTGAAACAAGATTCGTTTTATCTTATAGAAGTCATAGCTACCACTATGCACGCCTGTTGACTACCAATCTATGGTCATATGTCAGTCGAGTGAATCGAACATGTAGAAGCAAGCCCATGTTTTACAGTTTAATATTGGATTTATGTTACTTGGAACATAAAAGATCACCTTATGGAGTAGCTTATGTTTTATTTCTTAATAAATAATATTTAAAAAGACTGTCTGCAATGATTTCTAGCTGGCGAAGCATATAGCATCGCGTGCATGTGCCTTTGTTCTTACCAATAAAATTACGAGTTGCTGTGTGCCAATAATGGCTGCACATATCGTCTATAAAGATACGTATATGGTTCGTATAAGACGCATTCTATAATGATGATGCGGGCTTGATTGTAAAGAGATGCCCTTACCTCCATCTCTGAACCATGAATTCTAAAAGATTTAGCAGGTAAGTTGTCGAATATTTTAAATTAATTCGATGTAAACTGCTGCCCAGTTCCTAGTAAAATTGGGTTTTTTAAATGTGGTTCATTGGTCAGTAATTTGCAAATATGTAAATGTAAATTTATGTCTTATGATAAGGTGGATACTGAGATATGTGTTATTGAACAATGTTTACAAATGCATCATTAAAAGGCAAAATACAATAAGAAATACGCTAAGAACCAGTCTACCAGTGACCAATGTCACAGCATATTATGTCAGTCTATTCATCAAACCGCAGACGATATGACTACCTGTGCCAATCGACGGGTCCATATTTGTGGAATGTTTTGGACGTGATTTGACTGAGTGTTTTGCTGTCTAATGCAGCATTGGCTTCGCTCAGATTAATTTCAGAATATTCAGCATCCGATTGGCACGTTTCCTTAGAAATAGCGGTACTTGTATTTAAGGGAGAAAAGGGTTAATTTAGCATCTAGCTACATGTATATTGCATGTGGCATTATAGGTAAAACAACACAAACTAATCTGTCTGCTTATCTATTAAACCACATACAATAATTGTCTCCCAATGATAATCCTGCAACATGATGTTTGTTTAGATATGTGTACCTCGTATAGTATATTATGTCCGTGTAACCTTCATGTTTGGCTATATCTTCATGTACAAGATTTTGTGCCAATAAATAATCGAATCTGTAAAATCGGATTTGCATCTGTCTTCCAATCTGAAGAGTGCGTCTTATATATGACCTAGGCGTGTACTATAGCGCGACATATACTGTTTCGACTCTCGTAGTTACGTAATGCATAGTGCATAGTGCATTGTACATTGCAATAACAACTACGCACGAAACGTGGAGATACTCCAGTACTAACTCGGAGAACAGAAAGTCCGTTAATTTAACGCTGGTAAATGACCATAAAGATAACGCCAGTGATACTGGAGTAAGAGAGAATATCGCCCTCACGCGCGTATATATTTCTCCATTACGGCCTTACATTGGCAAACGGGTAAGCAGATAGATTCAAATGAGTAAGCAATGTGCCAGCCGTTAGAGGGAAAAGTCGTCATCAAGGATCCGTCTGTCACCTTGGGCTAATATAATTTGGACAAACATATTTACTCGAGATATTGATCCTGCCGCTATATGGCAATCAACACGGTGTGTATTACAGTCTGCTTGTCCATGCTAAACAACATTTAGCATGCATCTTTGCACGAATCGATATTTTATTTGCGGCCGCGTGTAATCCGATTTAATTTTGAAATAAATAATGATATTTCGTTTTAACAGTCAGCATATAATTTCGTGTTAAAACGGTACTAATTAATTTGTTTCTGTGTTTGTTTCGGAAATATATATTTCCAAAACAAACATATTATGTTAGTACCATTTTAACACGAAGTAAGAAACATGTTGTTGAATATTTTGAGCATAATAACATGCCTTAGGCAACAGCATCTTCCAATTCAACTATGTTCGAAATATTCAAAATTACGTTTTATTTTGTTTTGGAAACATGTGAAGTTATTTCTGAGCTGTGCAGTAGGTTGGCACGGATTTGTATAGCAGAATACGCTGCATGTCAGGAATGTACCTGCCAACGTGGGTTACTGGACCATATAGTAGTGGACTAATAGCTGGTCAATACGCCCCGGTATTGGTCTAGCATCGGGACAGTAGCATGTGTTATCGCCTAAGAGCTTATGTTTGGGAGTTCTCATGCAAGACTCTGGGCAGCTTCTGATCTTCTGCCAGCCATCTTTTATTATCGTGTAGCAAATCCTCTAAGCAGCCACCTATTGTCATTTTTCAGGCAGTTTCTCTCTATTCAGGAATCTGATGTGGCTAGTCTTGTTCCGATAGCTAACCTGATGCAAGTTCTGCTTAACTAGATACCCGTGCTTCGCATCTTTGATGGATGTCTCCTAATAGTCGTCGAATGCAACATTCTCTGACTGCAGTTTCAGACGGTGCAAGACATAAAACATTATTTGTATTTTAAGTGACGGAGTGGTCCATTGGAAGCGCCAGCTCCCAGTCAAATTAGTTTCAAAATAATAGCATGTTATTAGTAAATTGTAAATTCAGCAAAGACATACAATTCAAACACGGGTGACGGGCCTCTCGGTGTTAGGGACGGAGCTATGTCACTATGATTGTATTGGCAGGGAATATGTGACATATTTGATTGTAGCGCCAGATACTTGAGTGGTAGGTAGCATCCCTCCAAGGCTACCAAAGCCGTGACGCTTCTGAATTATTCTTTTAGAGATGCATTCAAACATTCTTGTGGGACCTCGCACTACGTGTGGATGTTCGGGAGTGTTTCATTAACACTTTGAAACTGAAATACCAGACACCAGAAATCCATTACATTATTATGTTGAATAGTTTTAAAATAATTTGAATGGAAGCTGCTGTGGCTTATGGTAGCAACATGTTCCTATCAAATTAGTTTCAAAATATTCATCAGCTTACCTGTATAATAGCCTTGAAATTGAGATTCTGGGAACTCAGGGGTCAAATGATTACATTTGAAGGATCATTCGTCTTAATGTACTAGGATTCTGCCAAAGATGTTATTTTATGGCGCGCGACTTTGTGCTTGTAATGTTTCTAATTTGACAATGATTCGGATTTTATCATCTAAAACGACTCGTTAGTGTATGCTAGCTTAATAAAAATGTGTTTCACATTACGCCCTTAACAAAGATAACTGCCGATCGATTCTACTGGTGCATGTAAATTTGCTCATAAGGGAATCATTGCCATTAATAGCCATACCACTACCATGAATAAAATTGTTGGCTGACACCAGCAATTCAGCGGACTGTAATGTTTGTCCGATAACCATGTCAGGCAGACTGGATGAGGAATATGCAGTGATGTAATTATCAATCAAGATGTGACTCTAATAATAATATAGTAGAAGAATCTCTCGAGCTTATTACTAAAGGATGCTCTATGTCCATGTAACCACTATTAACAGAATACATGCACATGTTAGCCCACGCTATGGATATCTTTGACAATAAGAGCTCAACTTGGAAACTGTGCCATTTTTATTAGCCTGATCATTCACCACATAGACACGGATATTACTGATAGTCAGGAAATGAATGCCGATCTCAACGTCTATGACAGACAGGCCCTTCTCTACAGAATGGAAATCAACGCAATTCTTGGAAGCTGTTGTCAATTTTCTAATACTGTTTATTGTATTAGCTCTGTGTGTAATCGAGTTGTGTAACGCAGCATGGCGTGTTCACTAAACCTTGTGTCTGCTGAGCTATTATTTGCTAATATGCAGATGCATTTACTACTGGTGAATGTGACGAATAGTCGGCGACCTGGTAAGTCGGCAACAACCCCCCTGGCACCTCAAGCAATTGCAACATATACACCTGTTTGATTGTGTATAGATTGTACATGGTGATTTTGGTTATGATTGAATTAATAAGATAAACATCACGATGTGTGCTAAGAGTCTACCAATCAGCTATCACTTCTGAAGTTAGAGAGATTACATGCTCAGATAATGGCATACATTAGTGTTCAGTGACATTAGAGCGGAACTGCATAAACAGATCCCTGTAATCATGTCCATGTTTATAATGTCAAACGAGTGACCTTTTTTGCCTTTGCCCATGGTATGGATACCCGGTGGTGAGCATTAGATAACGGTAATGTATCTGCAATAAGGCGATGATAGGAGCGGAAATTATCTTTGTCAGCTTTGCAGTTTTTATGTGTGCCATGGTATAATACGGTGAAACAATGTATGCCGCAAGTATCCGTATGCATATCTAGATAGCAATACTCCCATCCTGCCCCCACCCTATCCCACCCAACCTCCCTGTTTCCCACATTCGTCTTTCTCTCTCAGGACCGATGAAGCCGTTTAGATGCGAGGTAAAATAAATTGGTCTAACTGACTAACTATTGCTACGTTTGTATGTGTGTCTCTTTGTCTGTCTGTTCATCATCATGAAAACGGTTATCATCTCAAACAGTATGTGTTTCAGTCAGACCATTTACTATAAATTGCTATCTGGATACTTATAACGATTAAATTCATGAGTGTTACTCGTGCTTGATATACCAGAAATGAGTGCTGGAGTTGAGCGATGCCCGTTATGCAAGACACCATGTAACGGTTCCTTACACTCTCATGACGAGCTCGGCCACACACGGTCTCTGCAGTTGTATTGGGGAATATACAATTGTAACCAAGAGAAGACTATAGAAAATGTAATAGAAATTCGCATAGGGCCATAGTTCATCAATGTTTCATCTCATGGCACCCCAAAGATGCAGAACGTGTCTTTAACATGGATGAATGCAGCCATCAACTAGGACAAACTATTAGCAACATCTCATCTTTGGCAGCAAGAATCGCCATCCAGTATATATCACTTGCCACTGCTTTTTATATCAGTGCGCAATAACTTTTCCATATCAGTTGGGCATTTTCTCTAGGATCCATATTTCCAAAGGCCATCACCAGTATCCAGCACGCTGTGACACGTGCGATCAGGGAAATCGGAGCGAGAGAAAATATATCGGAGCTTTTTATTGTGAGGAATACGACCGGGGTAATTTGAGTAATTCCAACACGGCTGTAGAAATTGATTTGGTACTCAGAGACTACTCTAATGACGAAATAAGCCTGTGTCTCTCTAGATTTTAAAGTACGGATGAGCGTTGAGTATAAGTTGCTATGCCAACTAATGGAAGAGGCACACTCTTATTTGACAGGCGTTTTTGTTGATCGCATCAATGCAGCGTAGCATATGAACTCTGGGAAGCCGATTCCGTTGATTGAAGAATCTTTCTGACGAAAGCTTAACTATCGGACATTAAGGACATCGATATTTCGACATGTAGCCTGTTGAATTGTAGGAAACCAATTTATATGAACTCGTTACTACCATAGGTAGCAACCGCTTCCAGTCAAGTTAGTTTCAAATTATTCAATTTAACATTTATTTGAATCGTAAAGGATTGTGTTTTTGTCCTTTCTGGTTTGAAGGGTTAAATAGTGCTTATTCACACTTCAGCGTCGCCACTCGACATATTACACACGCACGCACGCACGCACGCACCCACGCACGCACGCACGCACGCACGCACGCACGCACGCACGCACGCACGCACACACCCCACCCCACCCCACCCCACCCCACCCCACCCCACCCCACCCCACCCCACCCCACCCCACATACCCGGTTGTTCCATTTCCCTGTAGTACTAATCGTAAAAATATGATCAATTATGAATATATGATCAATTACAAAGATATAAAAATCGTTGAATGTATTCTGTCGGTCAGGAAGTGGCGTTCATTGATAATCGACCTGAATGGAGGTTAATTCCAGTTAGACATTAGCCTACAGCCCTACGATCAATTCTGTGCATAATGAACCTGTACATGTAATCATTATAAATAAATGGTTTATTGACAGTGGCCAGTAGAAATTGGTCATGGATTTAGGAGATTGTAAATTAAAATACATGGCCATTCAACGCCCTATCATAATAGGTCCCCATCATCTGGACACGAAGCATTGCTATTTACATACATGTTTGACCTGCATTTACAATCGATATATCTAGGAGTATAACATAAACGGCTTGTCTTCCTACAAGGTTACTTTCGCTAAGCATTCTATCTATGCTCTTGCATCATCCTTACAAGTAATACTACGTTAGGCCAACTTTGGGTCAGCGTAAGTTTAGTCGTTGGTTTTACGCTGGCCCAACGTATCACATAATTCACACACCCACACACCCCGCCCCCCCCCACCCCCGTATATACAGCTTTGTCCCAACGTAACTAACTTACAATCAGTAAGCCATCGTAAATACAACGTTGGTCAGCGTGACTATTTTTTCTATGAATCATCCAACGTAGTGTCAACATTGGGCCAACGAAACAATACGTGGGCCAACGTAAGGCCATCGAGGAACATTAAGTTAAGCCAAGGAATACAACCTACGTTGGGCCGAAGAAACAATGCGTGTTGTGAGCATAAATTTATATATATATATATATATATATATATATATATATATATATATATATATATATATATATATATATATATATATATATATATATATATATATATATATATATGAGGCATAGTAATGGACCTTTCCAAGTTTATCCATTGATCGGATGACGTCATATGACGTCACAACTAACTAAGTGACGTGTATGTTGACGTCATAATCATTACGTCATACATGATTCTATTTGGCCCGTCTTTAATCTTTAACTCTTAATAGTCCGACACGTTGCACGAATTTTATGTCTCTACGATTTAATAAACATGACGTTGAATATTTCGGAAACTAATGTGGCTGGACAACGTTGCTGCCAGATGTAGCAACAGCACCCAATCAAATTAGTGCCAAGCTTACCGGTATAGTTTTCTGGAAATTGATCATCAGAGAGTTCAGAGATCGATCGATCCCAACACAAGCGAGGTGTGGGTAGAGCTTAGATAGAGATGGGCGGGGCATAGCTAAAACTGGATACGGTCCATTAATCTATGGCTATAAACTATGTTTTAAATAAACCGCTAATCAATAAATAATTGTGACATGTTGTTTCTTAATACACTGACGTGTTGAAAGTACCCAAACAGCTACTAGTTCTGGCATTGTATGTTGATATGTATAACCGCGTTTATAATTAGAGTTTCAATACAGAATACGGGAATGGGAATGGCCATCTTTATGGTTGGTCGTGATATTTTAAGAGTCATGGTATTACAATGTCACACACACACCCCACCCACCCCCTCATTAAAATGATATGCTGATAACAAGACGGTGCTAACAACGCCTTCCTGGTGTTCATGTTTCAATGAGTACCTTAGATGTAGCAGATGGTTGAAAATAAATTAATATACTACTAACATGGAAATGTAATCGTGTACGACAGATACTCCCAGGACACCCTATAGTGACATAATAAACCCGGGATTTACTGGACGTGATATAAAACACTGAATAATTTATGTTAGCTGATGGCACTTAGACTTGATGGAGGAATCTATCAATTTGAATAGTGAGACATGACACCCATGAAGTATCATCCGTATCTCATTTTGTAAATCCCTAACAATATTAATTTTCCATGGTGGAAGCCATAAAGTGGCGTTCCAATCTTAGACTGATAAAATGTTTGCAAAGCATCCCATATTGCGAAGGCATAATATGACACACTCATTTACAAATATGGAGCAGCAGTTTGAGTTGTCGTTGCATTGGATTTACTTGTATATTCATGTAATATTAGGCAAACTAGAAACGGCCGAATGTCCCATATTTAGTCAATTCTCCCACTTGCTCCCAACACTTTCGGAAGGGTGATCGAATCTGCAGAGTGTGGGGTTACAAACACATATTCGACATTTTAGCAAATGCACATATCAGTGTTCCCTCCAAAATATTGTGCTCACCAGGACCCAGTCGTCAGCCGATGGTTGAATGCTATATTGTGTCACACAATTCATATATAGTCTTGCATATGCATAGGACAGGTGTGAAATATAATTTGCAAGTGACGAGACCAGTCTAAGGTTTCTTAGAGAAGAGACAATATGGGAGACAAGGAGTTGGACATTCTATTATAAAATCTATATTAAAGAAAATATAAACGGATCTTCTTCGAGTTCTTCTGAACAATGACAAATATTCTCATCTTTTCAAATAAATGAGGCCTTTGCGGTTTTAGCTATGCCCCGCCCCTCTCTAGTTAAGCTCCGCTCACACCTTGCTCGTATTGGGATCGATCGATCCATGAACTGCTTAACTATCGATTTCAAGTAAACTATACAGGGAAACCGGTTGAATATTTTGAAACTAATTTGACGGCGTGCTGTTACTGCCTAATATTCAACAAAATGTTTATTACATGGTAAAGACATAATACAATTCGTACAACGTGTCGAAGTATTAAGCGTTAAAGACAGAATACATCGAGTCATTAATGACATTATGATTATGACATCAGCCTACATGTCACGTAGTTGATTATGACGGCATATGATTGAGTGAGGAAATGGATTTATGAATTAACGTGTGTGATAGCAACCTTGTGGTTTCTTACCTTGAACATTACTTTTCACAAGCTATACATACGAGCAGGTAATTAATCCAATGGCCTGCAACAGCCGATTATGGTTGATACGCCCACCATGGTCTACACTTCATCTGAAATATAAACATTTGTATATTAATCCAGCTCTTGCTCTCAAGAAATTGTATAATATTTACACAATTATATTGGCAATATCCCTTTGATTATCCTCAATGCGATGATTTTCAATCAAATTGTTTTCAAAATATGATAGCACAGTGGAGACGATTACGCTCTTTTACTTCAATACTGTACAAAGGTTATATGATCAAGTAAGTGTCAGGCGGGCCTGAATTTTAATCTATCAGGTGATTGCTTTACCTACAGCTGCGAAGAAGAATTGTATTCCTATATAATGCTTGGTCAGGCATTGTACCCTGAACCGTCAGTTTGCCCATATGATGGCAACGGCATAACAACTACTAGAACTACGAACGGAGAGGATGAGGCAGGAAATAGTTATTTTGGACACTGTAATCAATGTCTGATCATATCAATGGATGAATCCACTTTTAGCTATGCTCCTCTAATCTATAGCTTAACGCTTTGCAAATGTTGCGATCGATCCATGCACTCCATGAATCTCAATTTCCAGAGGACTATACAGATAAGTTGGCTCTGGTAGAAAAAGTGCCCAATCAAATTAATTTCTAAATATATAACAGAATGGTTATTAAGTAATAGATACATATAATTCATACACATGGCGGACTATTAAAAGTTCCTGACGGGCTTTGATACGCCATTCATGGAATATTTGAATTGTGACGTATTTGATTATGAGGTCATATACTTGACTGACAGATTTGACGCCTCTATTCCAAGGAATATGGATAACAATAGAGAGATCGTGACTAAGTAAGCAAGGGAACTGAGTTAAATCCGCAGACTAAGATCACCATCCAGTCAAACGTATCTTACATGATAGTGATAACTAGTGGTGTGGTTTAATTGCATGCATCTTTAAAGAAAACAAACATCTTCTAATGCGCATAACAATGCCGTTTTATAACCTGACTTCATAATATGATAATTATTACTTTGTCTTTATGAAGATACCAGTGGAAAAGACATATTCTGTTTATCCCGAAAGTGTGAACATTCTCTATGAGAATGAAAGAGTTGGCAAGCAATTCAAAATACGGCGGAGTATGTATTCGTGGATCAAAAAATCGTGATAGAGCAGCATAGCGGGGGTCACTGCTTTTGAATCTTTCCAATAAACTCCTTGCCATTCGGGTTACCAAAGCCAAAATAATATTACAACGTCGAAAGTATAATAAATGGGACTTTGCGTTTCTTATGTCCTCTAGCAAGCCGCGCATAACGTATCTATCTATCAATCAGCTGCAACGCATGTGTCCATATATATTACATGATATCCGGATTATAAAATGCAAATAGTGTAATGCTAAAACGTTAACGGCTCGCCTAATCATGTTTTCAATCTTAAAATAAAACTATGTAATGTGTGTATTGTTCTGTCATTCTCAAAGTTTATATGCCCCTATTATCCCCTTCTGATAATGAACATGCAATGAAGTGGTAATCTGTGTAGCAGTAGAAATGGCTCTTGGAAAGAAATGCATTTGGAATGATATTGTCTAACATAGTAAACGCAATACTGTGATTGTGGCAACTCTCTCTCTCTCTCTCTCTCTCTCTCTCTCTCTCTCTCTCTCTCTCTCTCTCTCTCTCTCTCTCCAGTTTGGCCCCATATTCATACCCATACTCATAGTATTGATGAGCAATATGTTCATTGACACGCCCATGCTTCCGTTATTCCATGGCATGTGGAAAAAAGCAATCAGATGAACTACATACTTTATAAGGTGAACACAAACACATTAATCCGAGACTCATGATCATACGGTGGTGGAGACCTTAATTCCCAGCACGGACTAATTATTATTCGATTATCGATTGAGCAAATGTGCGTCATCATGGCTTCCCTCAAAACACAATTCAACGGCAACTATGAGCTATCAAAATTAAGGCCATCCACGCGTCGTATAAGAAAACAATAATTGACCAGATGGGCGTGGTTGACACCAACTGTAAACCAAACGAAGCGCAAAGTAAAGTTTTCATATGTGTGGAGGCATCAACTGTTAAACCTTCAGTGTAGCCAGGAATACAAAGTAAAGGCAATCCTATGTTTATGATCCGCTTGTTAGAAAGCTGTCTGAACAACAGAAAACACTGACTACGCATATATCAAAACCAAAGAAATGAACAGCAAACTAAACTAAGACACAATCGCAATACGATCCTACGCTACGTCAGTGAACCATTGAAAGAACTCGCCATCAAAAGAGCAGATGACCTGGTAAGCGAGAGTATCGAAGGATGTTCAGAGCAAGTAATGCATTCAAAATTAGCACTCCACAACAACCACATGCTGTGCATAATTATGTTGGCCACCTCATCGGCTCTGACTAGGGAAGTGCTCACACAATCAAGGAAAGTATTAGTTCACCAGCACAGAAAAGGAATGTTTTCCCACGTTTGAAGACCGGCTACGCCCCGGCCAAGGCAATGACAAAAGCCAATAACAAAAGCAGAAGTTAGAAACGCTTTAACATCTCTAACGCATGCGTGTGCGTGCAGAAATCGCACACATCAACTCTGCGGTTATACAACATCCCACCCCATATAGATGATGTAGAAGGTACACTCACAGCTTTCCCAAAAAATCTAAGAAACCATCCGGACCTCTTTCTAACCCGAGATCAATAGTGCTTTTAACAGGCATTCGAGAAATTCTATCAAATGAGACATTATCTCGTATCAGATGTAAGACTGACAAAATCGCTCGAAACTGGCAGACTGGTTTTAAGAGAGGACGTCGCTGCGCTGACCTACTCTGAGCACAACAACTTTTGACATCAGTAGTAGTATCAAAGTAGTTGGACCTCTACAATATTCTACAATATGTCACGTGCATATGATATCATTAAGAAACCACGGATCCTTCAATTTCTTCAGCAATCTGGCTGATATGATGATGAACTAAATCTGGTGAGACACGTATTGACAAACAACTAAATGTTCGTGTCAAATCAACGATTTCTATACAGTTTGAAACAGCAATTTGGTCACTGCAAGGTGATGGTGCTCTTCGCGTGCTACCTCGCTGCAGCTCTATCACCTCGTCCAGAACACTCCATAAGACCAAACCCGCGAATCGCAGTGATAGCTATGACACGAGAGATCGAATATACAGATGATGTTAATGTTATCGTCTACGAAAAAGAGCATATTGTTACATTACTTCCAATAGCTTCTGAACAGCTTAAGGTTGCAAAGCTCTTCGTGAATGAAGCCGAAACAGAGTTCACTCACGCATACATATACGAATCCACATAAATTAATGGTGACAGTACCCATAGGGTCTCTGAGTTGTGGAGGAAGGGCAGAATCCTGGATCCCTTCCTCTAAATTTATATCGACATTGGAACAGAAATTACCACCTTAAAGCACTTCTGGGAGCTGAGGATTTGTGGCTCTAAAATTAAAGTCAATTTGCGACTATTAGATGATACATGCTGGGCAGCTCTTGGACACATTTGAAGCATGTCACCGTAAATATCTGCGAGCCATTACACACCACACATGTTTGATATCAAATGCAATACTCTACGAACCGTGTAACACATAGCCACTGTCTATGAGAGTAGCACAACAGCGATGGTCTATGTTCGGATATGTTCTTCGAATGACAGAAAATAAGCCTGCTCAAAAAAGCACTAGTATTTGCAGTAGTAGGTACCAGCTGGTATCAGGCTCGCAGAGGACGCCAAAACATCGATTTGCTAAGTGTTTTGCGATCAGACCTCGAAGAACGTAATCTAAAACCATGAAAGACAAGAAGGAACCTAAAGGAGCTCAGGACGCTCACAGAGGACACGACCCAGTGGAGATTGTCGAAGAAAAACTGATTGCAGCTGAAAACAAGTTTTTACTTCTCCAGCAGAACACACGCATCAGCATCAGCATCAGCATCAGCATCATCAGCATCATCAGCATCGTCGTCGTCATCGTCGTCGTCGTCGTCGTCGCCGCCGCCGCCGTCGTCGTCGTCGTCGCCATCGTCGTCGTCGTCGTCGTCGTCGTCGTCGTCGTCATCATCATCTTCAATAGAATAAATGTTAGCTAATCAAAGGCTTACCGCGTATCTTTGCAGTAGTGTCGCCTTCTAACTCAAGAAGGCAGAATCCGTATCTCTCGAGCATACATGTTCGTACCCCTAATAGAAAGTTTATTTGCAGCAATTTCTTGCATTCAGCATTCAGCAGTAATTAACGCCAGTGGTACATTACAGAAAACTGACTTGGTCTAGGTAATACCTAACACTGTTTATTTATTCATGCTCTAAAAATGTGTTCTTCAGCGCATTGTTACACGGAGCAGATGAACGATACAGAATTGCATTGCCACGAGTGCGCGGCATGTGTGAAAACATGACATATGTAGAGATGAGATTTACAACTAGACCAGCATGATTCGCGCTGTTCTCCTATTGTGAGGAATATCCACAGCATTCTTTACTGACATTTCCGCTGTGTACATCCATCATATGACGTCATAATAAACTACGTGACGTAGATAACGGCATCACAGTCAATGACGTCATTAAGACGACATGAATGGCGTAGATACGTACGCCAAGAAAGCATAGTTGAGGACCGATTATGCGTTGTTGTACGAATTGTATGTCTTCACTATTTAATAAATATTATGTTGAATATTTTGAAACTAATTTGACTGGGCGCTGTTGCTGCCTTAGTTACAAAATATTCAACAACTTAACCGTATAGTGTTCAGGAAATTGATCGTCAGGGCATTCGGGGATCGATCAATCCCAACACGGCTAACTGTGGGTGGAGCGTAGCTAGGGATGGGCGGGACAAAGCTAAAACTGGAAAGGCCAATTCGATCTTAGAGTGCTCTGGAAAACAGATTTGGCATTCTAAGATCTTTACACTGATAGCCTAATCCTTCTTTTCCTCTGATTTCTAAGCAGGCTATTCAAGTGAAATATGCTACCATGACGACCGGTCGAAAGATGCGACATGTGTTAAGGAGTAGTCGTCTTAGCATCTACAAGACAGCCCTTCTTTATAAGAAAGCCTACATATCATGACACTAATGACATTAGATTAATGACCCCACGACGTTCTGTAATATCCAAGGCTTCTTATTCTGTCTGATAAACAGAAATGTTGGCCAATATAGGGAGTAGACGGGAAAACATGGTTTTATCAACATCGGAGAGAAAGAAACAATAGTAATCAATGCGACGTATATAACACGGACACGTAACTAAAGTAATCTCTATGGAAAATCCCTATTATTATAACCTTTAATTAATAGTAATAGCCTCATATATCACTATGGCTATCGGCTTTAAAGTGATGGCCGTGTTAGCAATGGCTCGGCGACATCAACTTTACAATCCGGTCTGCTTCGTGGTTCTATAATTAGAGAAAAAGGAGTATATATTCCATATCTGATAGCGAAGCATCTATGCACTGGTTCTATTGTTTCATGATGCACGTAGATGATAAACAGGAAGAATGTTAGGTTTGTGGTCTTCCAAAAGCATTACATAGTGTACATATTTTAAGGTCCAATGATGGATTAATGAATTATCTCCCAGCAGACATCAAGAGCTGCTAGATTACTAAGGATTAAGTATTTTCAGCTATACATTATCACATAAATTTAGGTTTTTCTAGCATAATGGCAAGAAATGATAAAATTGGTCGCACATTATGTCGTATCAGAGATGGCTATTTCTAAACTATCGTAATGTTTCTATGTGCGGGAATGAGATCTCCGAATAGGTTATTCCCACTTGAGCATTGGAACTTCATATTTCTCTGTATATCCGTGCATAAAATTTATTATTTTGGGCCGATTGATGGCAAAATTGTAGTTAAAGGTAAAACCACGAACACCCTTTCGTTGGTGTTCTGTGAAATTGGCATCGGTGTTGATGACCGCTGTTGATAACCTTGATATGTAGGTCAGAGGAAACTGTTTAAGTTCTCTATCTTAGACATGATGATGCATCCGTCCGCATCCTTGACGATCAATTGAAAATTGCTGACCAAATAAATCTCAGACAAAAGCATGCACATATACGCGCATGGACGAACAGACACACACGCACATAATAGACCGAACTCGTGTAATAATTATATATATCATGGACCCGGAATTCCAACAACTATACTTTTAATAAATATAGATAATTCTAAGAATCCAAAGATTGGCTGCGGTAATTGGGTCCTTTATGCTATGATATTAAAAATTAAATATTATTCTACTAAGCATGAAATTGCTGATATACATTTGATTTAATTCAATAACAACATCTAGTCAACAATTATTCTAGCTATAGTCAGGAAAATACTTGTCGTTTAATACAATACATGTATGCACGAGCTCTGCTTCCCACACTGATGTCGGTGTCTACTTTTGTGAATTGCATGCCTTTAGTAGCCTATGTTTTAGTAAATAGTGAAATGAAAATGTGTGAGCAATCTCTGCTCGTGGTACTGATAGATGTTGTGGCATACTAAAGGCCGATGCTGAACATAGTGCTAACAGTCCATATTCATTGGATGGCTTATTACACCTGGGGAGCTGTCAATAAACTATAAATGCGAATTCTGAACATATTATCACAAGGTTGCTCTTCGGGCTACATTCGTAAAATAAACTGACTAGCTGATATGCCCAACATAATTCGAGTCAGCCTAGGAGTTACACAACATCAATCGATACACGCTATGTCGAAAATATCTGCAATTAGATTTGCATGAAATGTGTTCCAATATTGAGAGAGCGTCCCATATATACCCTTGCAGTAGAGTGGATGGAGCGTGGATAAGTGGCCGGATATCTAATTTTCCACTCTCGTATTTGCGCAATTCACAGTACATTGTGCATTGCAATAACAACTACACACGGAACGGCGGTGATATATTGGTAATAGCACTGAGAAGACAGCTTGTTAATCTTGCTTGCTGCCTGAGGACACACAGCGTTGGATGAGGAAAGGCACATACTGATTGTAGGGAGAATATCATATCTGCTTTGCACGCATATATCTCTTCCATATAACTAACACGTGTTTGATGTATCAGAATTACATAAGTAAGCAGTGTGCCACCAGGTTACAAAGGCTATTCTAGTTTATCAAGAACCACTTAGTAATTTGTGGGCTAATATACCTAGAAGAAACACATTTACTAAGGATATTGAGCTTGAATCTATGTGTTAATAAACCCAATCTGCTACAATCTACCTATCTTTGCTGCTATAGATATGGGAACATGGTTCTTTGCACTATGTGATACGGTTCTGACTGGTACGTGTATCTGAGTTAATGCTGAAATTCTATCCTGATATTTCTCCTTAACAAACATGACAGTATTTAAGAGCTAATGTGGACCAAGTTGGTCGCAATGGCTGCACAAATCTGGTTATATAATTGATAAGTTGATTGGTTGTCATTTTGAACGATAAATATATAGACAGATAATATGTACAATCTATTTTATGTTGTGGTAATGTAACAATGGCATGCATCATTGTCCAAACATTTATAGGATTCTTTGGATGGGATTCGGAGAACGCTATCCCTGATACATCGTGACTCATCGTAAATACCTACACTTGGTGATGCCCCTAGTACAGCAACCAATCCGAACTTCAATTTGACCTGTGATACATTGCCACATTTTCTGGTCTATTGTCAATATCATAGATCCAGTATAAAACGTTGCATTTTAAGACAGTGCCATCTGATTCACATCATTCTGCGCTTAGCAAAGTTCTAGTTCTGAATTTATATTAGTCATTCAATAAATCAATCCATTGTGCACCAATTTGCATTCTGCTCTGCTACTCGCCATGATAAGAGTTTCAATGTCATCATGAGTAAATATGACTTCTCGAGAAGGAATGTTGATTTTATTGTTTGTATCTCAAAGACCTGATGTTGGACTTTGTCACGCTATGATTGTATGCACTCCACAAGACCAGTTGCAATGATACTTACCTGAACATTCCACAACCAAACACCCGGTGTACTTACTGGGCATGCCGTTAGAGATGGAATATCCCAAAGACGTGGAATTCATAGACCTGGGGTGGGGGTGGGAGTGGGGGCGGGAGGGGGTTGGGGTGGGGTGTGGGTGTGGAGGAGAAAGCCTTTGGCGAACTATTCCACTATTCCAGATAGCTGCAAGCAAACTGAAAAGTGAGAATCTCTTCCAGAATGAATGCAACACAGAATTAACCGACATATACCTATTATTATTAAATAATAATAATATTATTATTATTATTATTATTATTATTATTATTATTATTATTATTATTATTATTATTATTATTATTATTATGGAAGTAGCTCTACATGGAGCACTAAAAATAAAGATAGATTCTACTACTGCTAGTACTACTACTACTACCACTACTACTACTACCACTACCTCTACTACTACTACTACTACCACTACCACTACTACTACTACTACTACTACTACTAGTAGTAGTAGTAGTAGTAGTAGTAGTAGTAGTAGTAGTAGTAGTAGTAGTAGTAGTAATAGTAGTAGTAGTAGTAGAGGTAGTAGTAGTAGTAGTAGTAGTAGTAGTAGTAGTAGTAGTAGTAGTAGTAGTAGTAGTAGTAGTAGTAGTAGTAGAGGTAGTAGTAGTAGTAGTAGTAGTAGTAGTAGTAGTAGTAGTAGTAGTAGTAGTAGTAGTAGTAGTAGTAGTAGTAGTAGTAGTAGTAGTACTACTATTACTACTTTTTTTATTTTTTTTTATTGAAAATCCGACGCTGACGCAGTCGGACAAACTTCACGGAGGAACTCCTTTAAAAAGGCTTGCAAACCCCCAGAATAAAAACTGGTGAACTAGTAAGCCTGATTAATATTTCACCAAAACAAAAGATAAATAAATTAGCAATACAATCTATAAATACATATGGCTTAAATAGTATAGATACAAAACAATAGGCTGATAAAGATCCGATAGCAAAACAAAACTTAACAAAGGCATTACTATTCAACCCAGGTGTAGTAGTAGACCCGTGTGGCAAGTGCAACTATCCAACAAATGAAAAGTGCCTCGTCAATCAATGACAAATAAGTCAATCATTGACGCCAGTGGGCTGATTCTTTAAAGATCAGCGGGCGTAGTAGCATGTGGGTAGTATAATACAGATAGTCGGCAGAAGAATTACAGAAAAATAAATGGCGCTCTTGTTTACATTTTCGATTTACTTTATTGTAAGGTTTTGTAAATTACCATTCAATCCATGTGTGGTAGTACGCCCTTGTGGCGAGTGCAACTATTCAACAAATGAAAAGTGACTCGTCAATCAATGACAAGTAAGTCAATTATTGACGCCAGTGGGCTGATTCTTTAAAGATCAGCGGGCGTAGTAGCATTTGGGTAGCATAACATATATAGTCAGCAGGAAAATTACAGAAAAATAGATGGAAATAGATGGCGCTCTTGTTTACATTTTTGATTTACTTTTTTGTAAGGTTTTGTAAATTACCCGAACAAATAACCCTATAAAACCCTGTGCAAGTTTCTAAAATTACCCGGGATGATTTTATAATTCAATGGCAACTTACTTTATCGATTGATTATTAAATTACCCCAGTCTGTTTATTTGTTTACATGAATTATTAAACATAACAATATCAAAGTGCTGACTAAAATAAATTACAGGATATAGATTAATTAAAAGACTCAGATAAAATATATTGCGCTAGCCAACGAACTATAGAAATAGCATACTGGCGCGGGGAGAAAAGTATTGCATTGACCACAGTAAGAGGAGACCTATTAAATGGCTGACATCGCCAGCTAAGAGGAATGCCTTTAGAAAATGGAGACACAAAATGCACTCCAACCAAGACAAGAATTTACAAATTAAACATAAAGTTTGAAAGGAAATATATGTATAAAATTTATCTACAAAATCGCGCTAGAAACTAGCAAATTCGGGCAGCAATTGCAGAGCTAAATAAACGCGTGCGTTCACTTCGACTACTACTACTACTACTACTACTACTACTACTACTACTACTACTACTACTACTACTACTACTACTACTACTACCACTACTACTACTACTAATAAAACTACTGCCGCTGTCGCGGCTGCTAATGCAGCTGCTTCTGCTGCTGCTGATACTGCTGCTGCTGCTACTACTACTACTACTACTACTACTACTACTACTACTACTACTACTACTACTACTACTACTACTACTACTACTACTGCTGCTGCTGCTGCTGATGCTGCTGCTGATGCTGCTGATGCTGCTAATGCTACTACTACTACTGCTACTACTACTACTACTACTACTACTACTACTACTACTACTACTACTACTACTACTACCACTAGGTCAGTTCGACGTAGTTGGCCTTCACTTTCTGACGGAGAAATATTGGTTGTTATTGTTATTGGCGATCACACGAGGACATTACAACATTGGACATATTTCGCTTCAGCATTTTAGGTATGCTTTAAAGGAACAGAGAGGAACATTGCTGTCATATAGGATAATAGGCTAACTTATTCATCAAATCCAGTTTGGAAAAAATAGACTCATAGATACATGCTATCTTCACATTTGTCATGCTGTCTCGCATTAAAATAATAAGTTAACACCATAGTGGCATTATCACCTGCCGGGTGCACCATTTCACAATGTCGGGACCGGCAATTATGCTAAGAGACGGATCCATTTCCAGCTATGCTCCGACCACATTTTACTCGTGTTGTAATCGATTTGAACTTTGAAACCAGAATTCCCAGAATCTAAATTGCAAGGTAACGATAGCGCTCTTGAATATTCTAAAACTAATTTTACTCGGGCGGCAAATTGCAGCAGCTCCCAGTCAAATTAATTTTACATATTCAACAGAATGTTTATTAAATTCTAAATACATACAATTTGGAAATTTTTGTGACAGACTTCGACCTATCTACCGTCTACGTCATTTTGATCATGATGTCAGCTAAGAGGTGACGTACTGGGCAATGACGTCAAATACATTAGGTTGCAGCTCGGATTCCTATATTAGGGGTGAACTGATAGCGTTGGCAATACGCATCTGCAGTACTTATAACACAAATAGCATTTTAAATATCAGACGATAACAGACATTATTGGGCGATCGTCCTCTAAAATAATGAAATTAGAATTTTATTAAACACGGAATAATGTATACTATCAATGTGCATTTAAAGGAGGACATATCTATCTGCACAATGATCCATGCCAATTCAAATGTGACAGACAATTGTTGTTGGCATCAATTACAGATGTCCGTCCGATAAAACCGGTGGTCATATGACCATATATCTTAACCGGCCACTGTCATTTGTCCGCAGTCGATAGCTACGGTAGCAAATGTTCTGCACTAAGTGAGCACCTGTGTTACTGGCGACTTCATTAGGGTCCATGCAGTGACCACTATGGACAAGTATGGTGGTAACCATAATGTTTACACAAACTGATATGTAAGACAGGCATAATGAGCACCATCTCACCGTGCTGACCTCATAAATCTCCATCGCTATGGTCCAGGAAGTGCTCCCATCCAAAGCCATACCGGTGAATGATATATTATAATCCAATAATGAAGAATGGCATGATTGTGTGCACCACAATTCACCTTTTCAGAGTACCCACCCATCATATGACGTCATAATGAACTGCCTGATGTGTACAATGGTATCATAATGAATGACGTCATGAATGACGTCGATAAGTACGTCATGAACGCATATTTGAAGACGGTCTATGCGTTGAGGTACAAATTGTTTGCTTTTACTATTTAATAAATATTATGTTGAATATCTTGAAACTAATTTGACTTGGCGTTGTTGCTGCCATAGGCAGCAACAGCACCCAGTCAAATTAGTTACCCAATATTCAACAGCTTCTCTGTATAGTTTTCAGGAAATTGATAGTTAGGTCATTTGGGGATCAATCAATCCCAACACGGCGAGGTGTGGGTGGAGCTTAGATAGTGATGGGCGGGGTATAGCTAAAAATGGAAAGGTCAATTCAAGCAAAGGGGTGTTAATCGGCATGCTAGAAATTATGAATAATACCTGGAGTCACATTTCATCGCATTGGCTAATTCGATGAGGGAGTGACTGCGTGCTTCACACGTATTTAATGATAAACACAAACGGTCACTCAAATATCACATGAGTTAATGAACTCAATCTTCTGTCAATATCTAGCTTTATTTGAATATTGACCCCTCTTGTGTCAACAGCTCCTCAAAGCGCTCAACATATTACTTGATATAGCAAGTATGCATTTTGATGGGCAATATTGTAAATTGACCACAGAATTGTTTTCACCTGCTTGACCATTAAAGGGGTAATGGTAAAGAAAATTAAAGTTTTTAATCAGCCAGGGTTTATTTGCAGGCCAGGAGAAGAAGAGTATTTTTGAAAATTTACCACTAGTCATTCTAGTGGTAAATATACAAAAATACTCTTCTCTAGGCCTTTCAAATAGTCATGTTTGAATACCACTGCAACGTTGTTTTGGTCAGTTTGACCATTGCAGGGTTAAGTTGGCACAAGATAGGTTAATAAGCGCCTAGTCATTTCCGAGGACGACAGATCCGCTTCATGTGACAATCTGTGGGTGGAGGCTGGGCCAGCTGCAAACATTTATTGGCCATGCAATGGGCCAATGGTATGATATGTTCCCGTAGGGTCGGGCACGCATTCATGCCCAAAGAATTTGGCTAGACCGTTACATCGGAGGGCATGCTCCGTGTTCCCGCCGTTGAAATGGCCACATAGGATTGAGTTGAGGGTAGGAAATCGGTAACTTCCCTCCGAATCCAACAAGTCGGAGAAAAGGTCACTTCTCAGCACATACTAAAAAAGAAACATGGTGTTAACGTTTTAACATGCGACGAATTCAGCCACGGAAATATACGAACAGTTTTTATATATTTTCTCAACACAAATAACAGCAATGCCAGTACATAGAATGTTTCATAAATGATGATTACGAATAACAATTACATGTTGTATTTAGAATGTCAATCGCCGCCTACTATATCCCATGATATGAAATGTCACCTTCCAACATGCAGAGAAACGATATGATGTACAGATATCTGGAAAACCTCCGGATGGAATATAATACTGGAGATAGCTATGTCCTGCCCATCTTTAGCGAAGCTCCACCCACATTTCGCTCGTGTTGGGATCAGTCAAACTCCCTGACTATCAATTTTCAGAAAACTATACAGGTAAGCTGTTGAACACTTGGAAACTAATTTGATCTGGTGATGTTGCTGCCTATAGCAGCAGTAGCGCACAGTCAAATTAGTTTTAAAATAGTCAACAACATGTTTATTAAATATTTAAAACATCCAATTCGTACAACAACGCTTATTCGGTCACGAATTACGCGTTCGTGACGAAATTGATTATGATGGCATCCTACTTGTTACGTAATTGATTATGACGTCAAATGATCGATGGATAAACTGCAATCATCCATTGATTCCCAAGTCATGCCTCATATGTTGATATTTATTCTCTAACTTACTCTCAAATCAATAACCCTTGGTTTGTGTCTCCGCATATGCAGACTGTTGAAGTTGTCAACCGACGAAGATCCAGGTCATGCAATGACTGCAAAGCTTGGTTTCTAACGCGCCAGTTATTCGACTTTATCACATAAAACGAACGCTATGTGTTTCACATTACGCCCTATACAAAGAGACCCGTCGATCGATTGCACTGAGACATGTCTATGTGATCGTATATCGCGATAGAAGCATTAACAGTAATAGCAGTACCACTCTCCCGAACAAAGATTGTGGCTGGCAACAGTAATTCGGTAGAGTGTAATGGCTGGCCTATAACCATGACAGGCACGTTGGATGCCAAAAGTACAATCGTATAGTTATCCATCGGCCATGAATGCAAATGTACAGCAGAAGTAAATAATTCATCAAGCTCGTTACAGAATTATATTCCAGCGAACATTAATAAAACAACAATAAATTGTCTAATGTCCATGATACCCATCCGAGTTAATTTATTGTCAAAATAGGATTATTAGTTATTACATAGAAAGCAATTTTCACGATGGCAATGATGTGCCACAATCATCGAATTCCCAAACATATGAGTCAATCGATCAAGCTACATATAGTTAATTCGAATGAAAATGATTCGCAGCATAGTCACGTTGAAGTCTTATCGACGTTAACAGTCAGACTGTTTTACTGCATGTGTTATCTTCGTATGTCACCCTGTGAATGCCAAATGTTTCAAAATCATTGTTCAAAACTAGAAAGTGTGCTTCCCTAGATTTTTCCTCTTCGAGATGGCTGCCTATTTTGAAAGGGATCCTGCGCACACAATATCTAATGGCATTCCGCCGATTTAAATCATGTGGTACAAAAAGAAATTGCACGGGAATCATTTGTCAAGAGGTTAGCCGTGCAGCCATGTTTGTCTCTGAATGTTTCCTGACCAATTTTGAGAGAAACCTTCCCTATGCCACGTCCTAACACCCCAATGTTTTATTAATCGTATCGCTATGCACAGGGCTGATTTATATTTCACTTACATTTTTCAATTTACTGGTTTATGGAAGCTTTCCATTGTATTGGCCTGCGTCTCTAAGCCATAGACACTGGATCTTTACATTTTCAGCTATGTCCCGCCCATCACTAGCTAAACTCCACCCACCTCGCCGCGTTGGGAGTGATCGATCCCCGAATGCCTTGACTATCAATTTCCTGAAAACCATACAGTTAAGTTGTTGAATATTTTGTAACTAATTTGACTGGGCGCAGTGTCAAATTAGTTTCAAAATATTCAACAGGATCTTTATTTAATAGTAAAACCATACAATTCGTACAACGCATAGTCCGTCTTTAACTATGCGTTCGCGGCGAACTTGGGTGCACGTGTGCTATCGCATAAGGTAATTTATATGCCCTAAAACAAGATAGTGCCCATCGATTAGCGATCGGTTCTTTCATTAAAGAGATTCCACGGACGTTTACTCGGAAAATATCAAAAATGCCCGTCCGTCTTCCGGTCCGTATGTGTGTATGTTCGTTCGTCTAGCCATCCGTCTGTGTGCCATGCATTGTCCGAACGACATACTCGTTGTAACTACTGAATGCCATATTATTTAAGGCTGTACTGGCTGTAATTTCTCATACAAAACGGCTCCATTTACCCGTGCAACTGGTTATTTGTTTGCTCGTTCTTGATATGAAACATGTATGAGTGGTTGACGGCAGCAGCTCGCTAGAGTATAATAGAGGAATCCAGTTTCTCAGCCAATCATATGACGTCATAGTCAACTACCTGACGTGTAGCCTGGCGTCATAATAAATTACGTCATGAGTGACGTAGCTAAGTTCGTGAGAACGCATAATCGATGACGGACGAAGCGTTGTGCGACGAATTGTATGTCTTTACTATTTAATAATTTTGAAACTAATTTGACTGAGTGCTGTTGCAGGCTATGGCAGCAACAGCGCCCAGTCAAATTAGTTTCGAAATATTCACAAAAATATTTATTAAATAGTAAAGGCATGTAATTCGTACTGCAACGCTAAGTCCGTCATCGATTATGCGTTCGTTATGTACTTATATACGGCATTGATGACGTCATTGGTCATGACGCTATCTACACGCCACGTAGCGTATTCTAACGTCATATGATGGAGAAACAAACTAGAAAGGTCCATTGCTCTCCAAATAACAATTTGACTTTCAAAATCATTTTATCGATATATATAAGTAAAGTAAGCATAGGCATGTAATTCACTTATGTCTATCTCAGTGCGAAATGGCTTTTCTATATTCGTGGACAATGTCCTCCAGGCCCCATGTTTCAGGGATCAGCATAGTTTTCCAGTTTCATATGACAGATACGATAACGGAATTCTGAGTGGGCAGAGAAAAGATCTGAACCTGTTATATTCATGAAGAAGACATCGCTAATTTGATTCATTCATAGACGGCTGAAGAAAATTGAGTTGGTTCTCAAAGACTGCTCGAATGTTCGAATAAGCCTGAGTTTCTCTTGATTTTAAAATACCCAGTACAGTTGTGTATAGGTTGCCTTGCCAACTAATCGAAGAGAACCACTCTGACTTGCATTTGCATTTGCCAGTGTGTTATTGATCTGCATCAGCATAGCTCAAAATACAAACTTTGAAAAAGAATTCCGTCGATCGCAGCTTTATAAGAAACCTACAAATTGTGTTTATAAACTACAAAATGTTGCGATAGCATGTGCGCTTCTTAGTCTGGCGGATTTGCAGACAACTGGAGTGAGTTCAGGAAGGAAAATGTTCGGCCAACGTCCGCGTTCTTTGTCGGACAGTGTTCAGTAATGTGTCGTCCACATTACTAAACTGAAGTATATATTGATTATACGAGACATTGTTGAACACTGTTACGTAATGTTTTTCGCGCTCATGAACACACCCCTGAGCAATAGGATGAATATGATGGGGCAGATCATTGCTGATAGCTAAACGATTGCGACTGCAATGCTCATAAAACGGGCGAGGCGGTGAATAGCATCTAAAATGTATTTAGTTATCTTGAAACTAGCCGAATACAACATGTATATAGTCAATATAGTTGGTAATGGATGAATCCAGTTTTAGGTATTCCCCGGCCGTCCTTATCTAAGCTACACCCACGCTGTGTCCGTGTTAGGGTCAATCCACTTCCAGAAGTGTATACAGGTAAGCTGTTGAATGAGTGCTGCAGCTTCCTGTGGCAGCAACAGCGTCCAGTCAAATTAGTTTCAAAGTATTCAACAGCGTGTTTATTTAGTAAAGACACAATTCGTACAACTTGCCGTACTATTAAGCGTTTATGACGGACTAAATCGTGTCATTCATGCCGTAATCGATTATGACCTCAGCCTACATGTGACATAGTTGATTATGAGTCATATGATTGATCGATAAACTGGATTCCTCTATTTGGCCAACGCTATGTACTCTGAGATGTGCGGTACTTCAAAGGAAGCTACCTCGTACAATTAAATAATTGTGTCTATATTTAATTGCCTGTACTATTGCAGAGGCGTTTAGTTAATCGATGAGGCTGTCCGCGCAAATACTCGATCCTAAAGGAACCGGCATTCTTATAAACCATGGAGCGGTATGATAACGGCATGTGATATTGGGTATATAACGCATACTAGTAAATTTGCAATCCGTATCTTCGAATGTTCCAAGCACTATATCGTTTTACAACACACACATATATACATATGCTGTAAAGCGATATAGCGCTTGGAACATACGAAGATACGGATTGCAAATTTTCTAATTTTTTGAGTATTTGTAAGTTACTTTGCCTGAAAGCTGGTGCTACCCATGACAGAAACATGTGTTAAAATTAGCTTCAAAATATTAAATATATTTAACAGCTTACCGGCACGCTTACGGTGAGAAGAATGTCAGATTGGTCAAAACGTGCTTGACTATTTAAAGCGATGCTAATCTCATCTCAAATGGTGTATTGCACTGATAGATTATGGTTTATAGATTCCATATCATCCATATTCTGTCACATTCTCTCATCTGAGTCACAACTTTCTGCTATGTAATATCGGGTAAATGTTGAACAGTGAATGCCAACATTTTGTCTCGTCAAGCGATAGCGCGTAATGTCATGCAAATGCCATTGCATTACATTCTTTATTGTATAACACTTACCTTGTTGAATATGTTGAAACTAATTTAAATGGAAGTTGCTGCTGCCTAAAACAGCAACAACTTCCAGTCAAACTTGTTTCAAAATATCCAACAGCTTACCTGTATAGTTGCTTTTACACGACATTGTCAAACTATAGACGGCACCTCTATGACTGATGGCGTATAGGCCTGCGGAGGCAGCCACACTAGGTTTTATCTAATTGGTTGTAAAGCATATCATGACGCTATAATAAGGTGTAGAAATGTACCAACGTTTAGCTACTAAAGCCTGAATATGTTACTTTAGCGGCATGATAAAAAGCTTATAATTACCTGCATAGTTTATGAGTGGCATATCACATCACCTGAATAGCTATCAAGAGAATAGTTTAGCTGTCCTTTAATGTGGCTTTCATTATTCTCATCTATAACATGAATGCTTCTAGGTCCCATCAAAGCCCATGCTGTACTGCTGACCACGACGATATGATCAATAGACGGGTCCATTCCAAGCATTGCCCAGCCCATTTACAGTTAAGTTCCGCCCATTTCAGGCTCAGCTCTGCCCATGTGTGCGCGGGTTGGAATCGGTTTATATACTTTGAACCCTGACGTCGCGGAATCCCGATTTCTATATGTAGGCCGTTGAATATTTTGAAACTAATTTGGCCGGGGTGGGGACTGGTTACAGCAACAGCTCTTAAGCAAATTAGTTCCAAAATATTCAGCAAAATATTTATTCTGAATTCCCAGAATTTCAATTTCACGTTAGGCATACTGGTAAGTTGTCGAATATCTTTAATATTTTGAAGCTAATTTTGAAACCTGTTACTGGCATAGACACTACCAATTTTTAGTCAAATTAATTTTAAAATACTCAACAGACTAGTTTTGACATTGTAGATTATTTTCGTATTTGTCCTTTTGGTGTCAAGGTTTTAAGATAGATACTCGAATGTCCATTAATCTCAATGTATCACCATCTCATTGCTCTAGGGGAAATCTCGTCTGATAGTTGGTTTCTCTCAGATGGCATCTGTCTACAATGATAACACGTGCTTTTTCCCTGATCTGTTCATTATGTAGAGAGTTGAGTACAGGTTATAATATTGATGTCTTGCTGGAAACTGTCACCCTTCCAGTCTGCATACATCACATATGAAGACTATATTCAGTAATGTAGGGGTCCAATCTGCCACGCAACTATCAGATGTTGTAATCACTTAGGTCACTAGTCAGCCGACGTCACAATCATAATGGCGTACACTCCGTCATGAAAATAGAAACGTCCGTTAATACTAGTGTACTCATTTCATATCTGGTGAAGTTAAATGGGTCCATCATTTGCCACATGTTCTTTGTAGACATGCTTGGCTATTTACGAATTCCTCGCGAGACAGTAATACAAACAATAGAATCTAATAAAGAAATAATTATTGTGGCATTATGTGTCTCAATAAATACATGCTCTTCAGGTACTCAATAGGAAATAACTGTCTCATAGTATTTTGTGTTCAATCATTACTATCGAGAGATGTATAAGGCCATGGGAATGGCGATGTCTATGTGTGTTGGTAAACTCTTAGCTGCCGTCATATTGCCATGGCATTCCTCATTAGCATCCTATAGGGGTATGCTATAGACACCAACACATCACTGTTTCACAGATTTCAAAGAGAAGCTGCCACGTTAAGTAAAGCTGGGAAATGAAAGTTGGCTAAACGACAATATACTAGTTAACGTATAAATAGAATCTTATATTGACAGATATTCCCAGGATACTCTGTAGCGGCATAATAAAGCTTGGATTTCCTGACCGTGATATAAAACACTGAATATTTTATATGGCTACGTGGTGTCACTTAGACTCGGAGGAGCAATGTATCGATTTGCATAAGAGCCATGGTACCCATGAAGCATCATACATAAATCTTCCTGTATGTCTGTCAAATAAAACAATAATTCGCCATGATGGAGCTCATAAACCGGCGTGGCTACCTTAATGCAAGAAAATGCGTGTGGAGTCATGTGGCTAATGCATGAAATGTCACACACCAGATAAAATTTGCGAGATTCGATCTGATAAGACCGAAGATGCTCATGGTATGGGCATATGTGTGTACTAATTTGAAATTAGGCACATTGTACATGTGACCGCATGGTAATTATTTTTATTATCTTAGAGCCAATTCTTCAAATTCACGCAAGTCACTTCTTACAAACCTTCTTACTGAAAGCGTATGCTTACAAATCTATTTCAGGTGTTTTAAGAAATCCGTATTTTCAGTGCTTTCCAAGACTATCAGACGTGCACTCAACAATTATACTAGTCGTTATACAATTGCAACATGATGTCATTTTACACAATGCATTTGTGCGTGTGTCTAGGTGTGATGATATATTACATTGCCATAGTACCACAATATATGCTATATCCGTAAACCATAGCATTCGTTAACTTACCGAATTATTAGATTGTAATATGCTACAGAGATACTGCTAACAAATGGCAGCTTTATTCTATAAGAAATCATTATGGGATGTTCGTATATTGTCTGAATACATCCTGAATAACAATCATTCATGGCTGGCTCTAGACCCCGATATGTCGGTGTTTTTTGTCTATCTCCTAATGGATGACAAAATGGAAATTTATGCAAATAGTTAACTCGAGTCGAAACTCTAGAATTCAAGAACAATGGAGGGATGATTATGTAATTTTGAGGTTTCGGTGGCACACAACTATGGATCAACGAAGCATATGTTCCATAGCTATCGAACCTTCATCTTTCGATCA
This sequence comes from Chaetoderma sp. LZ-2023a, assembly GCA_034401795.1. Taxonomy (NCBI): domain Eukaryota; kingdom Metazoa; phylum Mollusca; class Caudofoveata; order Chaetodermatida; family Chaetodermatidae; genus Chaetoderma; species Chaetoderma sp. LZ-2023a. Next base: position 52,137,989 of record CM067369.1, read on the forward strand.
CAGAAGCCAATGTCTGCGAACATAATGAGAATGACAGACTATCCGAAGTGAGTTTTTTAAATGAGCGATGCGATCTGTCGATATACTCAATTACGTCGCTGGCTACATGGCGTCACATGAAAGATTCGTCACTAGTGTTTGAATTGTACGGCTTTGATGAATTTAAAATTACAAATATTTTGAAACTAAATTGACTGGGAGCTGTTTCTGTCATTTATAATAAAATCCATCAGTCAAATAAGTGTCCAAACGATTCCATGGCTTAACAGTATAGTTATCTTGAGATTGACCTTCTGGAAATTCAGGCTTCTAATTTCAAATCGATTAAATCAAACGTAAAATGTCGATGGCGCTTAGCTAGGAATGGGCGTGGCGTGGTTAGGAATGCGCGCGGCGTGGCTGGGCGTGGCGTGTCTAGCAATAGGCTAGACGTGGCTAGGAATGGGCGTGGGTGGCTTTGAATGGGTGTGGCGTGGCGATGAATGGGCGCGGCGTGGCTAGGAATGGGCGTGACGTAACTAGGAATGGGCGTGGTGTGGCTAGAAATGGGCGTGGCGTGCCTTGGAATGGGCGTGGCGTGGTTAGGAATGGACCAGGCGTGGTTAGGAACGCGCGTGGCGTGGCTACGCGTGGGCGTGGCGTGTCTAGGAATAGGATAGACACGGCTAGGAATTGGCGTGGCGTGGCTTTGAATGAGCGTGTTGTGGTGATGAATGGACGCGGCGTGGCTAGGAATGGGCGTGACGTAACTAGGAATGGGCGTGGCGTGGCGTGGCTATGAATGGGCGTGGCGTGGCTATGAATGGGCGTGGCGTGGTTAGGAATGGGCGTGGCATGGCTAGGAATGGGCGGGTGTAGCTGAAAATGGCGGTGGTGTTGCTAGGAATGTGTTGGACGAGGCTAGGAATGGGCGTGGCGTGGCGTGGCTAGGAATGAATCCCTCTAGTACAAGAGACATATTCACACAAAGGGTTGTGATGTCCTCCTGAAATGTCCTTGTTACTCATGGCACTAAGAGAATCAGTCACGTATTTAATTAACCTTTCAGGACGAAGCCGGCTCAAACCTGCCACTACCGTGGTCTTGAAACATATCCATTTGCAGGACAAGTGGAAACTAGTTTTGATAATTTACCACTGGAATGACTGCCTCGGTTAACGGGCCAGTCATTTCAGTGGTAAATTTTCAAAAATAGACTTATCCTGGCCTGCAAATGGGCATTCAATAAGCAGATATTTTAATTTTCTTTACCAAATTCAGCCATTGGTGTGTTAAATATTGACAACGTTGACAACATTGCTTAGTAGCTGACTCTCACTCTACGTTGTATAAAAACACGCGTCCGCCTATGACATAAAGTATCAATTTAAAAGAAACGTATTGTATGTAATTCTGGCTTCAAGCAAGTCTTTGTGTTAGTAGATATGGCGCAGATACATAATTACCACCAAATAGGTTCTAATCTCATGAGTAGATCTACTAAATATATGCGTAGATAGATTTGAACATGAATACCGATGGTGGATATCTAAATATTCATCCTATCAGAACATGTAAGGTCAAGTTCGGTGTGCATACGATTATGCCAACAAAGTTGTAATACACCAAAGACGGTATATTTCATCTTTCTTCTTAGCTGACGGAAATCACGTTCTATTGCGATACGATGTAGGCCGCACACACAATTGCTAGCTACGTACTCAACATGGCAGGAAAATACCTCCAGTTAAAATTGGCGTGTTGGCATTTAATTCAAACAAAAGATTCTAATGCGAAAAGATTATGTCATACAATAGCGAAAAGGTAAGAAAGAGAGTGTGCAAGATATATTTCTCCAGAATTTGCAGGACAGTTTGTGTTATCCATCTAGCAACATTTACAACAAGGGCGGATCTCAGTATAAATCATCAATCCAACGATATTCAACAGACTGGAACTGACCTGTTTATCTATCCACCATATGACATCATAATCGACCACGTGACGTGTAGGATGCATCATAATCAAGTGCAGCATGAATGACTCGATTTAGTCAGTCTTAAACACCTAATAGTGCGACACGTTGCAAGAATTGCCTTTACCATGTAATAAACATTCTGTTGAATATTTTGAAACTAATTTGACTGTGCGTTGCTGCTGCCATAGGCAGCAACAGCACCCAGTCAAATTAGATTCAAAATATTCAACAGCCTACCTGTATAGTTTTCTGAGAATTTATCGTTAGTGAGTTCAGGGATCGATCGATCCCTACACGAGCGTGGTATGGGTAGCGATTAGCTAGAGATGGGCGTGGCATAGCTAAAATTTAGAAAGATCCCTTGATATTCATACTAGTAGCTTCTTACTTGGCACATCCTATTCTATGTTAGTCAGAACTTAATTTCTGCGTACTCCAGCTATTTGTGCAGATGTATTACTTGCAGAAAATTGTAACCTCCAGGTTATCATACATGGGAGAATGGCAGAAGTATTATATTTACTCCCTTCATTTAACATCTTAACATATAGGGATACGTTGCTTGTTATGTTTCGTCTCGCCGTTCTATTAGAAATCTGGCTCGTGTAAATTCCCTATAGAAAAATCATCAAAGTAATATTTTTATAAGATCGGACATAAGAGCACATTGATAGACATATTTCACACGTTACAAATATCATTATTGTTATCGGTGTTGTTGGTATTATTTTGTATTTTTGCAACATTTTCCCGAGACGAACAACAGGTATCAGTGTAAGTGGAACTAAATAAAGTGGATGATTTAGCAGATAACTTATTTCTGACAAATAAAAGACAGTAGGCTCTAAATAGGGTATGTATTCCAAGCTAAATACAATGCCGGACAAACAAATATTGACACCTCAATAGCCATAATCTGGTAGAGATGACGTTACAATCAAAATGTGTAATAAATGACGTAGTCACGGCTGTCATGAACTTTTAAAAGTCCGCCAGTTATACGAATTGTATTTAATAAACATTTATGTTGAATGTTGTGAAACTAATAGCACCCAGTCAAATTAATCTCAAAATACTCCACAGCTTATTTTCCACACCTGCATATTTACTTTATATCGGAATTTGGGAATTCAGTGCTCAATTTATATAAACCGACACGTGCAATGTATGGGCTGAGCTTAACTAGTGATGGGCGGGGCATAGCTAAATGTGGATTCATTCATTCCTTTAAATTGTGCAGGTGTTGGTTAGTCTATCAATTGCTTGCATTTCACAGAGCTCTGTATATGCGTTGCTGGATCGGACCAGGTAGTGCAGAGGATTCACCATCATATACACCATGCTCTGATTTCATTATGAGATAAGCCAATACTGTACAGATCGATCACTAAATAATGGTTCCTCTGGGGCCATGACAGAGAAAATGGTCAATTCTTAAAAACTGAATTCCCTCATGAATTGCGTTCTAACACATTAAGATTGAGGTTTTTCTCTAGTGATCACATCTACATCTGTGTAGCCCACGTCGTCACATCAAGGTTTAAGGACAGTCTCACTTTAAGGCGAATTTAGCCTTAACGTTTACAAATGTTGGTTCTATTATCATGAGACTGATACATCCTGTTATTGGTGTATGCGTATGCAATTTCTCTTTTGACTTCCACTCTGTGTTGCCCAGAAATATATATATATATATATTCACACATTACTGTCATTTATAGTAGTCTTTGTATTATTACTGGTAAAGATGCATTTCACGCATGAAGAAAGTTAATCAAGGCAACAAAAGCATGCTCGAAGATATAGAGAGTATCGTTTCTTTTGAATAAATGGCTATATTGGCATTCTCTGTGCAAATGGCGTACGTTATGTGATAGTGGTATTGTGGTCATTTGGCCAGATTATGATGGGTCAGGAGAACATGAACTTGAAATACCATTTGTCTCAAGGGCACTTCATATTCACCAAACACAGATGCTGTTAAACCAAATGGAAGATTCCAGTTTATCTATCAATCACATGACGTCACAATCAACTACGTGGCGTGTAGGATGCCATCATAATCAGTTACGTCATGAATGGCGTAGCTAGGTTCGTCACGAACGTGTCATTGATGTGGGACTAAGCGGTGTTTGACAAATTGTATGTCTTTACTATTTATTAAACATGTTGTTGAATATTTTGAAACTAATTTGACTGGGCGTTGTTGTTGCCATAGACAGCAATAGCCCCCATTCAAATTAGGTTTAAAACATGCAACAGCTTATCTGTATATTCTTCTGGAAATTGAGAGTTAGAGAGTTCGTTCAGGAATCGATCGATTCTATCACGGGCGAAAAGGGGTGGAGCTTAGTCGCTTTGGATGAACCCTAAATGGCGCTTCACTGATGGCGATACATGATTGCCAGAAGTACGCAATTACTGCGTAATTAAATTAAGTGTCATGTTCAATACACTGGCAATTCGTCACGAATGCATAAACAATGCCAGTTTCACAGACGCCAACAATATTGTCCACACCTGTTGCAATATAGTGACAGTTAACTGCCTGGATACCACGATGTGTTATAATCTACCTTTCTATCACACATCGTTCGAATTATCAACGGGTAAATATAACATGTATTATCGCCTTCTCGAGCCGGCAATAAATTTTTTTCGGATACGGCTTACACTTTCACAGCTCGGGCGTAAATGTTCCCAAGTTCCATTGTAGGTAATGGCCAGCATGTAAAGTATCGTAAAAAGTACACCTGAAAGAGCAAATCTGTCCATCCGCCATATCAATACACCTTATACTCTGAAGCTTGTCCGCTCTATGATTCACAAAGTATTTATGTAGCTATACAAGTATTCGTGGCATTGCGGTATATTGGCATTGGCAGGTAATCGAACCCACAATAGACGAAAGCGACACAGGCAGCATAGCCCACAAACGTTCGTGTGTGGGCTATGATGCGTGTGACGCTTTCATCAAACTGTTTATGCAGAACGATTGTTAATTGCTGCTGATTATTCTGAAAGCAACTTTAATACTTTTCAGATAAATCGTTTAATAATATTCGAAAAAAGATGATAGATGTTTACATTATTTTATGTAATATCTAATCTCAGTGCAATGCACATTCCGACATGCGGTATTTGGCTGTTTATTGTCATTAAGCATAAATCCAGCGTTTACCAATGTATCGTCAAGGTCACGTATAAGATATATCTGGCCAGTTGAATGCAATGCGCAATGAATGAGAGCACATTATCTACTTGCACATCTTCTGGGATAGCAATGCACAATCATACGAATTCACCTTTTCAGAGTAATCCACCCATCATATGACGTCATAATCAACTACGCGATGTGTAGAATGACATCATAATGAATGACGTCATGAATTACGTCGATAAGTACGTCTCGAACGCGTGTTTGAATACGGTATATGCCTTGTTGTACAAATTGTATGTCTTTACTATTTAATAAATATTCTGTTGAATATTTTGACACTAATTTGAATGGTCGCTGTGGCTTCCATAGGCAGCAATAGCACCCAGTCAAATTAGTTAGAAAATATTCAACAGCTTCCCTGTATAGTTTTCAGGAAATTGATAGTTAGGGCATTCGGATGGGTCAATCCCAACACGGCGATGTGTGGGTGGAGCTTAGCTAGTGATGGGCGGGACATAGCTTATTTATGCATCAGCCTTGCTTGAGACGTCAAATAGTGATGCTCAGAATAAATAGCCATTCCTGTTCTGAATCGTGAAACAGTATTTGTTAATCACATTGTGGAAACTGAGACAATATTTAGTATGCTGCACCACTGAATACGGCGCATGCTTATGTAGTCATTTGACACATTATTTCCAGGCTAGTCAACGATTCACTACGTCAGAGCAAATAAGCAAATATTTATTCTGAAACTTGTGTTCAGTATAAAAACAACTCTTCCCGGTGTATTGTGTTGATTGTTCAGAAACGGCGAAATGATGAACATTTGAGATCGCGCGTCATATTCTGATTTGACCTTGTCCGCTTAAGTCACGCTATGGTGTTACTCTTTAAACAAACAAGATTCATGTCAATCGATTCTACAGCGACTTGCCTTATATGTGTATGGAAGCATCACAACCGCCAGCACTCCCACGTCTAATGCGATAAAATGCGGGCAGAAACAACAACAACAACAACAACAACAACAACAACATAGTAAACTATAAATGCATAATGATATCGCAGACAAGATATTGAGAGACAAATGATATGCGTATAGCTGACTACATTGAAGCACGCAATATATGCTTACTCAGAAAGCAAGCACCATTCTGAAAACTGTGTCTTATCCAGATAAATATCCAGGTCCTCGAAGTGCCCCCATTAAGACAGCTGGCGATTTGATAAGGTCAGGTGAAAAGAAAATGTTGGCATCATTTGTGATTGATTCTTTCAAACCTGCGGTAGCGTCTTGATATTGTAGATGTATACAATGTGCAGTAATGCTGAGCCATGCTTATCCTGTCAGATCATATTTGCTATCATTATTACATTTCATTGTAATGTTTTGATTAGAAATAACGTGGTTCAAATCTTACATATTTCAAGGTGTCGGATGTAAAGACTGCAATTTTAAGCAAGCTGTGTTTTATGTTCCGAGAAAGATTTTGTGGGAGCGTATGGTCGCCGCTTTGTCCGTACGCGCATCCGTGTGTCCGTTCATCCGCTAGCCCTTGAACTATCGTCTCGGCCATAGTTTCAAGACGGTTGCACATAATACACCTTTCCAGCGTATCCATCTATCGTCTGGAGCCATATGACGTCATACTCAGCTAAGCTGTGTGTAGGATTACGTCATGATCATTACGTCATAACTGATTCTATGCGGTCAGTCCGACACGTTGTAAGAATTGCATGTCTCTACTATTTAATAAACATATTGTTGAATATTTTGAAACTAATTTGACTGGGCGCTGTTGCTGCCATAGGCAAGCAACAGCACCCAATCAAATTAGTTTCAAAATATTCAATAGCTTACGTATACAGTTTTCTGGAAATCGATAGTCAGGAAATTCAGAGATCGATTGATACCAACACGAGCGAGGTGTGGGTGGAGCTTAGATAGAGATGGGCGGGTCATCGGTAAAAATGAAAAGGTGCATTAACTAAACAGTGCTATGCAGTGTATGAAAAGTAGGTCAGCGTGACATTGAACATTACAAAAAGTCTGTGTCTGGGCTGCGGAGATTCAAGAGTTTTTGTATACGGGAACTAAGCTTGGTGTGTGGATGTATCTTAGGGTGTTGTTTTTATGGTAGGTCATCGTGACTCATCTCTGACCTACATTTCATGGTTCATTGCACATTACAGAAAATCTTCTTTCCGGGCTGTAGTTTGAAGAGATGTACACTGCTGGGCAAAGAAAATGAGCAAACATGATTTATCATATTTTTTATGATTACTCTTTCATGTTAATAAATACAGGTGAAACAAGTGACAATTGTACATAATATTGTATGCATTGTCTGTGTGCAGGGTACCTTTTAGTATGGGATAGACTTTCCCTTATTTTTTGGTCTCAAAACTCACCCATTTGGGCAAGCTGTCTGAACCCTTTTTGCATTGTGCTGCGTCAATGCTGTTCCATTCATGTCTGACTGCTTTCCACTGCTGAGTGAGCTAATTTGCATATCAAAAGCCATCTACTGAATGGATTCTTGTTCTATATTAGACCTACATGCATACACAAAAAACAAATAGTGCGTCTCTGTGTTCAGGATTTAAAGTTAATTAACTAACCAAACTAGCAAGCTAGTTGAGTTACGCTTACCGAGGTGACAAGACATTAGTCATTTTTGTAATCTCTGTGTATTACCACACTGTGCCTGAAGAGTGAAGAGTGAAGCTGTTATTTTTTATTCAAAATGTCTTCAAAAAAGGCTAAATTCCATGTACCTGTTGAAGTCAAAAGCCGGATCGCAGGACTTCGTCAAGCTGAAAAGTCATATCCTGAGATTAAGAAAATTCTAAAGTCTGAGGATATTCAGATTCCACTGTCTACAATACAGAGAATTGGCCTCACATTTCAAGTGACATGTTCTGTTGCCCGGAAAGCAGGTTCTGGACGAGCTAAAGTGGCAACATGTCGAGATGTAAGAAGGCTGAAAATTTTTTGACTGTACTGAAGAATCGTAAGAAGACGCTCGCCAAATTAGCTGAAGAATTCAGAAATTCACAAAATAAGGCTGTTTCAAGAAGAATAATTGCAAGGAGGCTCAAGGAAGCTGGTTTTTCATCAAAGCGGTGCGCTAAGAAACCATTGCTGTCCACAAAGAACGTTGCAGACAGACTCGAATTTTTGGCACTTTGTTGTGACCATGATTCTCAGTGGTTTGAGCGTGTTCACTGGAGTGATGAGTCACGTTTTGAGCTGTGTACAGATGATCCAGGGCGCTGTCTTCCTAGGTCAGGTGAAAATATAACCCAGAATGCCTCTACACCACTGTGAAACATGGAAGATGTAGAATTATGGTATGTGGTGTGTTTTCTGCATCTGGTGTTGGCGAGCTTGTGCAATGTGAAAAGTCCACCAATGTAAAGGAGTATCAAAACATATTAGAAAATGGGTTGCTTCTAAGCCTGAACAAGTTGTGTAGTGGAAATAAAAGACAAAAAGCTATTTTTCAACAAGATAATGCCTCGGCACACACAGCAAAAACAACAAAGTCATGGTATGAGCGGCATTCTCTGTCGGTGCTGTTTTGGCCTAGACAGTCACCAGATCTTAACCCCATAGAGAATATATGGGCGCATATCAAGGCCAAACTGGTTGGAAGAAATTTGGGAGCACTGACCAGTTGTGGGAAGCAGGCAGACATGAATGGAACAGCATTGATGCAGCACACTGTAAAAGGCGTTCAGACAGCTTGCTCAAACGGCTGAGATTTCTGAAGAAAAACAAGAGAAAAGCTATCCCATACTAAAAGGTACCCTGCACACAGACAATGCATACGATATTATGTAAAATTGTCACTTATTTCACCTGTATTTATTATCATGAAAGAGTAATCATAAAAAATTTGATAAATCATGTTTGCCTCATTTTTTTGCCCATAAGTGTAGGTATATGGGAATTAAACTCGGTATGTGGATGCATTATACACTGCGGGTGTATTGCATATCGCATGTACGTCAACATGACCTACATTTCATGGTTCCCTGAATCCTGCTTTTGACCGACTTTTCATGGTGCACTGAACATTACAGAGAATCGTTGTCCGGGCCATCGTTTCAAGAGTATTCCTACGGAGCTTGCCTCCGGAGAGCATACATCAACTTTCTGATCTGCCTTGTCTAAGTATGTATCAGTTATTCACGCCATTGGTGCATCCACCTAGTATGTGATATATTTTCATCAAAATATCCTCGCATCAGCATATCCAACTAACATGTTGTCAGTGATTTCTATGTAAATGCTGGACTCCAGTTTTAGCTATGCCCCGCCCATCTACGCCTAAGCTCCACCTACGCGTTGTCCGTGTTTGAATCGATCGAAACACAGACTCCCTGAATCTCAATTTCCAGAAAACTATACATGTAAATTGTTGACTATTTTGAAACTAAGTTGACTGGCGCAACAGCGCAGCGCCCAGTCAAATTACTTTCAAAATATTCAACAGAATGGTTATTACATATTAAATATATACAATTCGTACGACAACGCCTAGTCCGTCATCAATTAAGCGTTCGTGACTAACTTAACTACATTATTCGTGACGAAATTGATTATGACGCAATCTTAAACGTAGTGTAGTTGATTATGACGTCATATGATTGATGGATACACGGGATTCCTCCAGTAAAAATACCTACACCTCTGGAAGCCATCCGTTTTCTTGGCATTCATAGAAATGAAAATGAATGAATCTGTTACATATAATTGTCAGAGGCCGAATAGCCCCAGGGACACGGTGAATCTTGAATAATGTCTCCACCACATTTCTGTGTTTATGTTGTCGGGCGGTACATTGAATTCTTATTTGATAAATAGAAATGGTGGCAACATCTCGAGTGTAATGGAGAGTTATTTTTCAATTGTGCTAATAGGATATTTTGGTAGCGCGAGCGTATGCATGCCTTTCTCTTATGTCACTAGATCGTGATTTCAGGACGATAAAGTTAGATTAGACATCTGTCAGACTTACTACCAGCGGGCCACTAACGATGCGTGAATAGTTGTTATTGCATAACTCGGAAAATAAGAAAGTAACGTATGTGGTTCAAATTTATCAGTCCTTCACAAATAACGAACATTTCATGTTGTCTGTATAAGTTCGATTTTAAATTGGGTAATTGTGTGCTTTCAGAAACGGGTTGTTTTGTTAGATGCAAATTGGCAACACACTAACTGTAATTCGGAGTTGGTAGGTCCTTCCAGGAATGTGCCGTGTGTGGAGACCGGACCTTCGTATCCTTTGCATGCATCCGTGCGTGCTCCCACTCACACAAGGAATGGCGTACTGTCGTTATAGCAATCGGGCGTGCAGCTGTACGCCGCTGGTCCACATGTCAGCGCATATATATTAGGTTCATTGATATGATAAGCGTTGCATGTTCCATGAACAAAATTTCTCGATCTTTATGAATCAGAAAACAGTTTCAGAATCGGTTCAGTATCAACTGAGTTTTTTGCGATTGAATGTTCTACAAGCAGGCGTGCGATGGCGCTTTATCAATTTCCAGTAAAGTAAATGTTCTTCCCGTGTGGCGTTCTGGTCACGTGGTTAAAACTGTGCCCCCCCCCCAATCCTTCGCATGTTGATTGGCTTCCTCATTTTAAAAGGAGATAAGAAACAAGTTGTTCTGCTAGATGTAAGTTGACAACGCATAGTTCAGCGGAAAATTCCTCAATCATTCACATGTGAGATGCGGTTCTCGTTATTCCTCCGGTCGCACCTTTTCACAGGACATGGTTTATCAATCAGATTCTGATTCTTATTCAACGTTATCGTCTAACCTACTCTCCACTCGTATTCGTCTGAGCAGCAGGGCAGATGTTCATTGTTATTCGATTGGATGGTACGTTAAGTGCTCTTGGCATAGACACGAATTCTGCATTCAATGCAGTTATCGAGAAATGGTTCCACCAGGCCAGCACAAAGCGGATGTTACCAACGCAAGGCCAATAGACGCACCCATATATTGGTCCACATCCTGCTTATATTGGATGAGCAGACAATATGCTATTCACAAAACCATACCCCGACTTATGATAATTTGCAATGTCCATGTTGTCATGTATATATGTTAATGAGGGCCTATACTAGATCAGGCCGTGTACCCTCAATAAATAACGATTATTATTATTATTATTATTATTATTATTATTATTATTATTATTATTATTTTTATTATTATTATTATTATTAGTATTATTATTGTTATTATTATTATTATTATTAGAAGAGTAGGTCCTACCGTATATATGATTTGACATTAGAATAGATTGTGTGGTTACCACGTTTCCTAAAATAGTCTTATCCTGATCTGCAAATTAGCGTATCGCAAGATGCTATGGAATCGATATTGACCAACTTGGCCACTAAAGTCATAACGATTGGAAAGAGTACCACAATTCTGTCGCTTTCAACACAGATGGCACACGTATAGTTGACAATTAACGAACGCAACGCTCACCTTGACATTTCGTCTGCCTGCAATGGCAGTACATGTGGCATTATGGAAATAGAATTTCTAACTATGCTGCGCCCATTTCGCGCTAAGTTCGGCCACTTTGTAAGGAGTGTTTGAATTGAGTTTAACTATTTGAAACCTGAACTCCTAGAATCTCAGTTTTCAGATAACAATTCACATAAGTCGCTGTATATTTGGGAACTAATTTGACAAGAGGTTGTTGCAGCCTATGTCAGTAGGGGCCCTGAGCCAGGTCGGTTTAAATTGTAAATTCATGAAAGTCATATAATTCAGCCACTTTCGTGATGGATCAGTGACACTTTCGTGACTGACTAAGGTAATTTTAATGATGACATCAGCTAACAAGTAGCGTCTTTGATTATGACGTCAAATAATTGAGTAACAGATTGTCTCCCTTCTGTGGACTAAATCGAGTGTGCCTAAAGTTACTCTGACAAGATGTAATCGCTATTATGGAAATGATATGGTTGGATGGCCACTTTGAAAAAAGGTTGAAAACCGTGAAATTTTTCTAGCAACGTTGTTTTAAGCTGTTGCTGGTCAGAATTAATTAATTAGCTTAATAATGCCCTTCGTCAGCACGTGAATTTGGCCATTCCAGTTTTAGCTATGCCCCGCCCATAACTAGCTAGGCTCCACGTACACCTGGTTCGTCTTGGCATAGATCGGTCCCTGGACTCCCTGACTATCAATTTCCAGAAAACTATACAGGTAAGCTGGCAAATATTTTGACACTAATTTGACTGGGCGCTGTTGGTCCAGTTAAATTAGTTTCAAAATATTCAACAGAATGTTTAATAAATAATAAAAACATGCAATTTGTACAACGCGTCGGACTGCTGAGCGTTAAAGAGGGCTATATCGAGTCATTCATGGCGTCATGATTATGACGTCATCCTACACCCCACGTAGTTGATTATGACGTCATATGATGGATGGATAAACTTCGAAAGGTTCATTATTATTCTATAAAGGATAAAGCTTAGCGTGGGAACAGATTTACTGTTGACAAATATAGCATGCTTTCAGGAGCAGCCGTGCAATGCAAATAAACAATATGTACTGCTAGTGGTAATGCTTCCGTCAGATGGTCTTGGAATGTGTTTACCATGAACTTTATGGATTGTGATATGGTCTATATTAATTTTTATCAATCATCAGCTAATACCAACGATACCGTTGATTTCAGACCTGAATGACGTTGTAGATTTTACATAATTATTCACGCAGTCGCTGTAAACTGACTTAGATCATATAAAGAAATCCATTATACTGTCCAAACAATCATTGTCTAGTATTATGTGGAAGCACATCATCCACAGAAGATAAATAATTCTATATGCCATGTGAACTAGCGCTGATTTGACGTTACTCCGCATCATGTAAAATACATGGGTCTCAAGGCCAGCCATACTTACCCCAATATCCGTACTCCAATATCCATTTCCTCCTCAACACAACCCCCACCATCCGAGTGTTTAACCATGACATTTCCCATCATACATTAGAGCAGCAATGGGTGAATACAATATATCAATCAATCATATGACGTCATGATCAGCTGCGTCATATGTAGGCCGATGTCATAATCAATTACGTAGTGAATGACGTAAGTAGGTCCGCCATAAACGATTAATAGTCCGTCAAGTTGTACGAATTGTATGTCTTTGCTATTTAATCAACATTCTGTTGAATATTTTGAAACTAATTGGACTGGGCCCTGTTGCAGCCATAGGCAGCAAAAGCAACGAGTGAAATTAGTTTCAAAATCCTCAACAGATGTGTAAAGGGTCATGGAAATTGAGATTCCGAAAGTGCAGGAATCGATCGATCCCAACACGGGCAAAGAGTGTGTGGACATTGGATAGATATGGGGGGAACATCCCTAAAACTGTATTCATCCATTATCACGTTCAGATTCATTGAGTCCATTATTGCGCTGGCGGTTTTTTAGAGATATTTAACACGTCACCTATTAATATTATGATTCTTCGTCTGTACATAATAATTATATATATATTTATATATTCATATATATATATATATATATATATATATATATATATATATATATATATATATATATATATATATATATATATATATATATATATATATATATATATATATATATATATATATTTATATATATATATAATTCAATAAAGTTACTTAAATCCTGGTCACTACCACGTGTAGAACATGTAGCTTTTCTGAAAATGGGCTGCTGCATTAGATGTGGTGCTTCATTCGCCAATGCTAGTTAGACACTTTAAATAGTCAGGTAACTAGATCATCCAGAAACGGCCTTGTATCGCCTTGTATCGCGTGCGGGCTCGCTATTCTTTAAGAACCGTTCCAGCCAGATTGATCACGTAATTATACCACCCTGATTCCATTGGTCGATACCATGTATGTAAAATGTGCGAAAATACACCATGCACAGCCGAGATTGTCAACTCCTGTTTCCGGAAACATAGGCAAATTATTATATTGCTTAGAACAGTCGGTTGTATGATAGAACTAGAAGTATGACTCTCGCAAACAATAACAGAATGAAAGCAACCTACTTTTACAAAGTGTTGTGATTGGTTAAATGTTCTATGTGGATCGATTTCAGGAAAGAATCTAAAAATTCTAGGTTTTGATTTGTCGAGTTTGGAACAAGTAATCTGTAATAAGGAAATGCTGTTTTCAGCCCAGTATCTTATTAACATCTTTTGAAGGGAGTCTATCTGAAATAGCTCCCTTTAGACACGGCTGGTGTAGTTATTTCTTTGAATCATATACGTCTCGAAGACAGCACATCTACTCTAATAGTACATTTGTCATGACGCCCAGGGTAGACCCATTGGGCGATCACTGATCTCGTTGGAAGTAGTTTTTCTGGATGAAACTCGTCATCTTGGTGGAGTAATCAACTGGCAAATGAGTCATTCTAAAAAATATGTGTACCCAGAATTTATTATTCTGGAAATAAGAAAACTTATTGTGAAATTTAGAATATCCAAGATAAAATCTTGGTTAAGCATTTAGTTAAAGTGCAATGCAGAGTATACTAAATGTAGATATCAACCGAGCATTAGTATAAATATACCTCCAGCAGTAAAGTTATTTCATACAGCAATTCTAGAGCTTGGCATTTAACGAAGGTAATAGCAGATCGGTGGCTTCAATACTCAATAACGACAAGCCGTGACGTTAATTTCAGGCTCAAATAGTCATAACAGCCTGACCCTGAGGTCACTATTGGGCTAGAATACTCAACAGCCTACCGCTGATGCAACTCACTGAAAATTAGACGCATTTAGTCACACAAATGAGGAACAAGGAGATAGAAAAATGGAAAAATTGGTAAAAATATAATGATAATAATAACACTGATGATGATAATAACGATAATAATAATGATATTAATAATAATAATAATAATAATAATAATAATAATAATTATAATAATATGGCATCGGTAATTATACTACTCATGTAACTCTGTAGAGGTGGCGAATAAAGTCATTCACATGGACATATCCTTTATTCGTTGATTATCCATTGAATTTTAACGTATTAACTGCGCGTTAACGCTACGGAGCGAATCATCGTATACGCGCTGGGAACAATGGAACTATTTAGCCAAATAGACTAATTGATTGATTGACGTGCCACGAATCAAAACACTACTTTTCCTCAAAATGGCATTCGCTGAAATAATGTGTTGAAAAATGTTGTCAAATGTATGCGACAAATATCAATAGTGTAGTTCGGATCGACCGGTCGGGTACCGGCCGTACCAGCTAAGCCGGGTACACGCCGCCCGTCCTGGATTTGTTCCCTGAACATGCCCCCCCCCCCTGGGTAGAGCCATAAGCATATATGGTCCTATGGGAGAGATCGCGTTATAAAAACGACTAAGTTCGTTAAAGCGCATAGTGCTCATTCGCGCACTTAGATGCTATTTTTGATCGAGCACGCAGTTTACGACCAAGATAGGATGGCGCTTTTAGTGTACCGAGATGGTACCCTGTAATCCTTTTTGATTACCTGTTCCCGTTGAATTTGGCATTAATCAAGACCAGAATTCGATGGGCTTTTTAAATCTGTAAAAAATTTCAAAATCGGTTGGGAAATGGCCAAGTTATCCACGGAAAACCCTCCTGGATTATCTTCAAAATATTGCCGTGACGTCATAACCACGTGGACGCAGAGATTCTAGAATGTTCTAGAACGTTCGACCGCACTATTATTAGCTACGCGCTGATTGGCTGTTGCTCGAACGATGATTGGTTGGAGCCTGTGCCTGTGACGTCATGAGGAGTATAAAAGGAGACGCGATCCAGATATTACGCATATGGCTAGCAGTAGCCAACCCACCGCACTAAAAACAATTTTGTAACTCCCTACTTACCGGGAGCAAATTGGTACTTTCTGATTACTGTTCATGAATATCAATATCTACTTCGGAACACAAACTTGTGGTGAAGCCCATACGGCCTGAGAATGTGATTCTACAGATGTAGAGGCAGGATATTCTTTGATGGATGACTCGCCGGATCTGCCGGCCACGCCTAAAAGTGGTATTTCAACTGTCACCACACTAATATCGTGTAGCTTCTTCTAACTTTCGACCGCAGCAAGTAAACTCTGCCTGGTGCGTCTTCAGAGCTGGCTGACGTACCCAGCACCATTAAGCTTTGTTTTGTATCTTCATTTGCATCTGACAACCCCTGCTTGTGATCGTGTTGTTTACAACTTCCATCTGTGCCATCGGTGTACGGGAACTTTCTTCACAGCAATAGTGCTATTGTATTTCTTGCTGACTACTCGTTGGACATTCCATTGTGCTTACCATCCTGAGCGATGTACTCCCGCCATGAGTTTTCTTACGGGAATCCTGTTTGCGGAAACCAACTTGCGGGAACCAACCTGCGGGAACTTTCCAGCTTCCAGAGAATGCATCAACTCAAGTCAACTATGGAATGACGTATCAATTTAAGTAACACGATAGCCTAACTTAAGAGTGGCTACCGAGTATTCAAGTAACTATACTTCACATTTTAATTATTCTGCATTATATTGTAGCCGTATAAACGGTCCCGATGATGAAAAGGTACCGTAACGGTCTTAGGACCACTAGTAATAATTTCTGTATATGTTCATAGTTATTCTCATTTTCTGTACGGTGTTTTCACTAACCGCACTGTAGTAGCTTCGTCAACCTGTACTAAAAATATATAATTCTGATCATTTGATACCGTATTGATTGTTCTGGTTAGTTTATATATATATATATATATATATATATATATATATATATATATATATATATATATATATATATATATATATATATATATATATATATATATATATATATATATATATATATGGCCAGTGGCCATCAGTTCATATGTTTTGTTTATTTATAGAAAATATAGGACTGCAGTGCACGTATGAAACACTATACAGCGACACTTATATATGCAACACTTTCTCCCGCCACCAACAATTTTTCACTGAGGTCGCTGTCCGTGCTATAACTCTGCTTAGCCCGGCATGCTACCGACTAAAACCGTTTCTATTCAGCTCGATCGGATAGATTTGATATGATTAGGGACACTTTCTTTGTTAAGAAATCTGTAGTATACTCTTCTCTTCTGGCAGTGCGATGATCTAGCCCCGCACTCCGGTAAGACTCATAACTCCAAGATTTTGTCTCTCTTGATGTTCCACTCAGCCGGGTGGCTTCTTAATTGTGTGGATGTCCCTATCCGCACCATGGGCTAATCCGACTCTGGGTAACTGTTGGCGTTTCCGAGCAGTGATGGCCAGGGTCTGGTATCACACACCACCCCTCTGTATCTTCGGGTACTTAGTAGTTAGCACTTTTGCCAATGTAGGAAAGCACTGCGAAAACATATCTTAATCATGATTTTATTTGCTGAACCATCCTCCAGCGCCGCAGTGCAAAACTGGGCAACTTGTAAATAAACCTAATGACAGGTTAAATGGTTAAGTTCCATAGGACTCGGTGATGGATGAGATGCGTATCCCCGCCGAATTCCATAAGAATGTCTGGGCATGATATTTCGATCTGCCACGTCCTTACGAGAAGGACATTTACGGCGGATATTCGTCTCTCTTACCCCCACCATAACGATAGGACAATGGTCTAATAATGCTTTCGTGAAAAGTAACCTGTGTCCTGTAACGTTTTATCTGGCTACGGAGCGGGATGTCAGGATTCTTATCCAGTTCGGAGATCTTACTAAGTAACATGTATGAGCGCTGTCTTCAGTATTGATGTCTTGGGGCATCTGTTCTCAATGGCAGCCGTGTCTAATAATCTAGGTAGATACCAGCCAGTTGCGGCCAAAAATAGTTCTTGTTTCTAAAAACCTAAAAATTAGGGAAGCAAAGCAGAAGGCCCGCATAAATAAAGCGGCAACTACTAATTCAGCATACTAAGAATCACATAAGACTGTGACGTGGAAATCTTTCGGGAATCGTTCGTCCCGTCTTCACGTAAAACAGCACGCAAACCTATAGTCATAATCTCACCAGGTATGGTCTTTTCTTTTTCACGCATTTTGGTTGAAATATTAGAGTGGGCCCATTTTTTCATCATAGTCTTCTCCCGCTTTAAGCAGTGGCGACACCTTCCCAAGACGGAGGCCCGCGCGAGGCACTTGCCTCTCGCAAGGATTCAGCGACGACGGTCCACACGAGGATAATACTCCTCACCCAAACTGGCACTAGGAGGCACATGACTTTTCGCCCGAGATAATCTTCTTCCTTTCGGTTTAGAGGTATAATAACTTATATTAAGTTAGTTAGCTAAGTCTCGTGTACGGGAGCCTCCCTTGTGGGGATACATCTGCGGACCTACGCGTCTGTGTGGTACCTCCGGGAGCCCCATGTTTAAAAGTTCATCTACCTGTCTCTATGTCTCGTATTTTCGTATGCTCTTATTTAGTCTTATCTAGCATATTCATAATTGTTTAGGTAAAATCATTGTATAGACTTATATTTTTAGGTCATCGAATCAAATCGTGTAAGTCCATAGATCACGAAATAGCTATGGACAGGCATACTGGTGACACAAATTCTTGGGATGAGACAGTTGTATTTAATGTTCGCGACAATGGTCGCACGGCCCCACCGGAATGATTGAGTCCCACCGGCCTTAGGAGCAGGTTTTTGTTACCCGTAGGGCAGACTCGTACAGGATCCGTCACCCTGAGACCAGATGCTAACCAGCGTCATCATTCGTCGTGCACTTGCGACGCGGCGAGTCGACATGATACACCAGAACAGCCCGACACTACCCTGCAAGCTACAATGGCGCTCAACTGGCATTGATGAAGATTGTACATGCCATGGACTGAGCTGAAGTGATGTTCCTTCACGGTACTGCTGCTGAGCTAGTAGGTCTCGTCGCAATTGTGAAACTGATGTAGATTTCTGAATACTGTCCAAATATTCGTCCGGTTTTGGTTATCGGCATGTTATCATCGAGGAAATGCTGACTGAATTAAGGGTAACGCGTACAGAAATACAACTTATTCGAAATATATCATCATCATCATCATCATCATCATCATCATCATCAGCATCATCATCATCACCACCATCATCATCATCATTATCATCATCATCGCTGCGCATACGATAGGGTTAACGTGGATTAACTGTTTGTCGTAATCAAGCAGGCAATTGGATTCTGCAGACGGTTCACCAGAGAAGGCTACGCAAATGGCTAGGCCTGAATTAGTGCCATAATTTAGGCCCATGTTTTTGCCTAGTCTAGTTTGGTTAACAAAACACCCTCACTGTTAAGATAATCGACTGCAGATAATACAAGAAGGCACCTTGCCTAGGCAAATCTAAGAACCAGCGCAGAATATTAGTGAGCGAGTCCGTCTGGAACCAGATTTTCAATCACATTAAGTAGCGATAGTTCTCAGACTCACAGAGGACATACCTATCTTTGCTCTTGAAGAATCGACGAGTTAAACATTTTTTAATAAATTGTTTCGTAACGCGATGTGTGTAGGAATGTGTTATACCCAGTCACTAGCAATGTTTACGTGATGCTGTACGGATGAGTCAGTAAAGAAAAAACCTATATCTGAATACTTGATGGAAATAAGTGCATTGTAAGTTTTGGTCACATTTGCTATATGACTACCGCTATTATTTATAGGTACATTAGTGTTATACAGCCAGAAATGTGCTGATATTCAAATCACTCTGTAATTCCGTTTACTCGCGCACCACGATGTAATAGCAATAAGCTTAAGGCAGGCCGTTTGTGGTGCAGATACTACACCAGGTTGCATTCATATTAACACACACACACACACACACCCTCCCTCCCTCCCTCCCTCCCTCCCTCCCTCACTCACTCACTCACTCACACTCCCTCCCTCCCTCCCTCCCTCCCTCACTCACTCACTCACTCACTCACTCACTCACTCACTCACTCACTCACTCACTCACTCTCTCTCTCACGCCCGCCCGCCCGCCCGCCCGCCCGCCCGCCCGCCCTCCCTCCCTCCCTCCCTCCCCCACCCACCCACCCAACCACCCACCCACCCTCCCTCCCTCCCTCACTCCCCCCCTCACTCACTCACTCACTCTCACACGCACGCACGCACGCACGCACGCACGCACGCACGCACGCACGCACGCACGCACGCACGCACGCACGCACGCACTCACTCACTCACTCACTCACTCACTCACTCACTCACTCACTCACTCACTCACTCACTCACTCACTCACTCACTCACTCACTCACTCACACACTCACACACACACACACACACCACCACCACCACCACCACCACCACCCCACACACACACACACACCCCACCCCCACCCCCCCCCCCCCCCCACCCCCGCCACACACCCCCCCCCGCCCCCCCCCCCCCACCACCACCACCACACCACCACCACCACACCACCACCACCACCACCACCACCACCACCCCCATCCCACCCACGTCACCTCACGGCTAGCCATATTCAGGCGTGAAATTATTCCACCGGACAATGATATACCGTCACAAAAATTGGTGGGCGTGGTGCTGTAGAGTACATGCTACTGGTGTGGCTAGTCCAATCTGGAAAACAGTCAATTAAATACAGTTAAGGACATCTGTACAGTGTTTGTTCAGCGCTTCTCTGGCACTTCACGGAAGTTATATTGGTTTATAGCAGGATTTCCTCCACTTGCTACTCGGAGCATACACCCATATTCATCTGACATTTGATATCCTCCATCCGAAACACTTCAACCATTAACGCACCAGGGCTAGATTTAATAATATCTGAGTGAAGTAATATGTATTCTCGTCAATATTTCGGAGGGTCTGCTGGAAAGTCTATAATCGAAAGTGTTCCCGTAATATGAGTACATTTTCTAGATGGCTATGCAGCAAAGAGTTTGCTGGCGGTGCATGTCTAATAATTATTTTCTTTCCTCTTATTTTAGCAATCTAACCTCTAACACAATACCAACTGCACACGCACCCGTGGTGACACATTGGAAATAAACCATAGTAAATCGCTTTATAAACTTGCTCTAGCTGTTGAATATATGCTCTGCTGGCGTGAAATAGGAAAACGTACAAAAAGACGAAATTAAATAATACCATATCGGTACCGCAGAAAGACACCAGGTAATGACAATAATACAACCTGCTGCTAGATTCTTCATAGAAAATGCAAATAGCAGCGTGCCAACTGTCAGCGAAAACGCAATAACCGTTGTAAAGACACTCATCCAGAATTCATCATGTTCCAAGGACATCCATCGCAGTGTTGCCATATTATCAGTCAATAGATACCTTATAATGTTAATGAAGATATCTGTGTCACTATGGTAGAGAATTGGTAGATGGCGTTTGAACTACATCGGTTCATCAACCAGTACTTGATGAGCAGCTGCCTTTGAACACGGCATTAGTACAGGCGGTGCTTTAATTCACCTTTCCAGAGTACCCACCCATCACATGACGTCATAATGAACTACGTGGTGTGTACAATGACATCATAATGAATGACGTCGATAAGTACGTCACGAACGCATATTTGATGACGGTCTATGGGCTGTTGTACAAA
This sequence comes from Chaetoderma sp. LZ-2023a, assembly GCA_034401795.1. Classification (NCBI taxonomy): domain Eukaryota; kingdom Metazoa; phylum Mollusca; class Caudofoveata; order Chaetodermatida; family Chaetodermatidae; genus Chaetoderma; species Chaetoderma sp. LZ-2023a. The sequence continues at coordinate 52,159,773 of CM067369.1, forward strand.
TTGTTTGCGTTTACTATTTAATAAATATTCTGGTGAATATTTTGAAACTAATTTGACTGGGCGCTGTTGCTGCCTATGGCAGCAACAGCACCCAGTCTAATTAGTTACAAAATATTCAACAGCTTCCCTGTATAGCTTTCAGAAAATTGATAGCTAGGGCATTCGGGGATCGATGAATCCAAACACGGCGATGTGTGGGTGGAGCTTAGCTAGTGATGGGCGGGGCATGGCTAAAAATGGAAAGGTCCATTCCTTGTCCAACCGATTTCCCTTCTGCATGGATCCATCTCATTTGCCGATTAACATGCTAAGTTGCAGAAGGGGGAGATAACTGTGGGAACTGTGTGTTTGTAAGAGACTGGAACTTTGGAAAGATAATTTGATATTCGCTTTTAATCATATTAGCAACGTATGGTACAGTCAACAGTACATACTCAGTAGATAGTATCCGAAAACCATTAAAATAATGCTAAGTACCCAAGCAGGATGCACTTTGATCCAAGATGTCCTTAAATGTGTTTTGTTGGGTGGGGTGTATTTAGCAAGAGCAAATCTTTCGGGTTCTCTTGTAGCATTTATGCATTATTGAAATAATTTCTTGAAACTATGGAAGCAATAACTACCTCTAGGGGTAAAAATACGACGTTGGTATATTTGTTTAATTCTCTATATAATTAAACTTGCAATTATTCGGAAACTTATAGTATTAATAACATCGTGCCATATTCATTATCTTCACTAAATAATTCACGACAAATTAGGCCATAGTTGGATTACATAGAACAGCATATTTGTAAGAACGCATTGAAGGCAATGATTGGGAATAGAAAGAACAGCTCATACATATATTAATATGATTCTAAAATAAAAAACAGAAACATATTAGTTAGTACAATTTTTAAGACAATCTAAGAGATGTTATGTTTAAGATTTTGAACTAAATTTTGTGGATGCCATTGCTGCCTATTATGCCTCGTATGATGTATTTTATTTTGGAAACATTCTATGTTATTTCTGAGCTATACTGTACGTCAATCGTGATAGGTAGACCACTCTGACTTGGGTCGTAAGCATGATGGTGTATCATTATACGACTGAGTTTACTACAGCTGTAGAATACAGTAACTATACATCATTATGGCCACTGCTATCTCTATCTAACATTACGCGATGTTGTGATTCAGTTCTACTGTATATCAAACTATTTATAAATGTTCAGTTGAGACCTTGGCCGAATAAAATAGCTATCAATATTAGCAGGAAAACTGTGCTTTAGTTTTATGTGCGATAGAAGCATCATCACTAAAATCACTACCACTAGAAAGGACGAAAGTAATGTGCGAAAGCAATATTAGTAAGTTGCACCTGGCCTGACCTGTACCATGTATCGTCAACATCAGTTACGGACATATATATTTCCTCATCGAGACATGACTCTTGGTTGAATGACAGGCGGTGGTAAGTTCTCTCGTTGGAAGCAATGCTCCCCCACGCGAGAACGAAGCATCGCATATAGTCAAACGTGTCACAAAGGTTACATACGGAACTCTATAAATAGGAACAAGCATATTAAAGGGATGCTAATCTCATCTCAGAGCTTGTATTGCACCGATAGATTATGGCTTATAGATTCCATACCCTTCATATCCTGTCATATTTCTACGAAAGCCTAGAAGGCTTATTCAAAATTCAAAATTCAAAATTCAAAACTCGACTTCGAAATTCAAAACTCGACTTCGAAATTCAAAACTCGGCGTCGAAATTCAGAACTCGACTTCGAAATTCAAAACTTAAATCAGCCAATTGCTAGCCATCTTACAATTATGTAAATTTATGCTAGCCAATCAGATCTCTAGGTCATGCAGAGATAAACCGCCATTTTTTGTGGAAATGTGTATGTGGATTATATTCTTGCTCGTTTGATCGAGAGAAGTGGCGACTACAATGAGGGTGGTGGTGGGCTGCTGCTGCTGCTTGTGGCGGTGGTGGTTGTGGTGGTCGCGATGGCGGTGGTCGTGCTGCTGCTGCTGCTACTGGTTCTGGTAGCGGCGATGATAATGATGGTGATCATGTAGGGGCTGGTGGGTTGGGCGGGCGTGTGTGTGAGCACCTTGTGCTGGTTTGTCTGACTAACTGGCTATAATTGTCGGACTATTGGACTGGCGGTTTAATGGGTAAAATTGTCAGATTACGGTATTAATTAGTGTTATTATGTCTAGATTCGATCCACAGATGCATACATTCGTACATATTAAGGTTCTTCTTACCAAACAGGCCAGGATGCTATTTTAGACCCGGGACGCAATGCCTCAGCAATAGATGTAGCCTTACTCAAGTGTGACCTCCATCCTGGCATTAACTACCTACGAAGTAGGTATATAGGCATATAGGTATATAGGGCAACACATATCAGCAACATGAATAGCCGAGTTACCGAGTTGTTCAGGCGATAAACTTGCATCTACGAAGAACGCACATGTCTCTCCATCTCTTTCAGAAACAGCAATCTTCATCGACGCCATGATTGTTTCAATCGTACAGACGTGTATCAGAAACGTAAACTAGTATAAATGTACCCTAGCGCGAACTAGAAATCCTATTGGCTAGCATAAATTTACATAAATGTAAAATGGCTCCTGATTGACTGATTTAAGATGTGAAGTTCGAAGCCGAGTTTTGAATTTCGAACACGAGTTTTGAATTTCGAATTTCGAATTTTGAATTTTGAATTTTGAATTTTGAATTTTGAATTTTGAATTTTGAATTTTGAATTTTAAATTTTGCATTTTGAATTTTAAATTTTGAATGTCGAATGAGCCTTCTGGGCGTTCGTACATTTCCTTATCTGTATCACAGTTATCTGCTTTGTAATATCGCGTAAATGTCGAACAGTGAGCGCCACCATTTTTTCTCCTCGAGCAATAGCGTGTGATGTCATGCAAGTGTCACTGTATTACATTCTTTATAATGTAATACTCATCCCGTTTAATATTTTGAAACTAATTTGACTAGAAGTTGTTGCTGCCTATAGTTTCAAATAAATCGTACCAACATTTAGCTACTAAAGCCTGAATATCTTTCTTTAGCCGCATGATAAAAAGCGTAATATTACCTTCATTGTTTATAAGTGGCATATTAGATCACCATTAATAGCTATCGAGAGATGAAGTTAGTTATCCTTTAATATATTTTCGTGATTAGATGTTATTTCGAAACAGACAGGAAAATGTATGTCTTGCATAGGTATGTTTGATAAAGATGGGATGAACCATATGAATGAATCCACTTTAGCCATGTGCCGCACCATCCCTATGATGGGACCGATAGAACCCTGAACTCTCTATCCCTCGATTTTCCAGAAAGCCGTACAGCTGTTGTACTAATTTGACTGGGTGCCGTTGTTGCCTATGCCTAAAAGTTCATGACGGACACAACTACGATTTCATCATGTGTTTTGCGTATCACGTCAGTCCACATGTGACGCAATTGATTATGACGTCATATATTTGACTGACAGATCGGATTCTTCAATTGTGCTAACGTAAACCGCATGTAGGAATGCCACATGGATTGTATTAATTAATCTCATTCATTCAACCTTGCATATTCGTATGGATTGCTCATATTAATACAGTTGGCGGGATTAACTGTCACCCTTGCCATATAGTGAATAGTTCATATTGTTAGTATACATACCAAGCAAGCGGTATCTTGTCACCCTATCCCAATGGACCTTTCCAGTTTTAGCTACGCCCTGCCCATCCCTAGGTAGCCTCCACCCACACCCTGCTGGTGTTGGGATCGATCGATCCCTGTACTCCATGACTATCAATTTCAAGGAAACTATAAGGTAACCTGTTAGATATTTTGAGATTAATTTATGGCATCAACAGTGCCCAGTCAAATTAGTTTCAACATGCTCAACAGCATAAGTATTATATAGTAAAGGCATAATTTATACGACCTAACAGCCCATTAAGCGTTTAAGACGGACTAAATCGAGTCATGATTCTAACGTCAACCTACACACCACGGAATTCTAGTATGACCCCATATCATGGACGGATAAGCTAGAAAGGTCAATAATACATAATCGTGTCGTCTTCCCTCAAGTGAGCGTGTTGTCTGAGAGCAACATTTTAGTAGCAGAATATCTTTGAATCCTCGAGAATCATCAACGTGTGATGACTGCACACTGATTTTAATCTGTGTACGTAATAGCTTCTTTCTATACGTTCATTACTCAGACAGCCATTCACTGAGATCTGTACGGGGCATCTTAAAGGCGCGTCAATCTAAACACTATTGCTATGAGCTAGACCATAACAGACACGAAGAAAAGCATCAGAGAAGGTTTTATTTGCAGGAAGATTCTAGTGACAATTCGGCATTTCCAAAATTGATTGGGTAGTCAGGAACTGTCCAACAGAGGATTAATTCTTCTTTTCCCGTGATTGCTATCGACCCTGGCGAGTGCAGATAGGTTAGCATGGTAATTAACATAGAGGAACCACTCTAATTTGTCCCCTAGTGTGTTGACCTGCACCAGAGCGTCATATCATTTTATGCAATACAAAATTACGGATTAGTCGTATTAGCATATCTTGGGAAGCTTCTGTTGGTGGAAACGAAACTATCGAGGGAGTACTCAAATTACACAGATGGATGACCTACATTGTCTTTTGCCACACGCTGCTTAGTTCCCCAAATCAAAAGATGTCATCCAATGCTAAGAGGGTAAGCGAGAAAGCAAACGAATCCATTAATCATCCCTTAGCAGAAAATGGCAAGACAAACTGCACATATCCATGGAATGTATTTTAAACATTAATCATGACACACACACATACACACACACACACACACACACACACACACACACACACACACACACACACACACACACACACACACAACACACACACACACACACACACACACACACACACACACACACACACACACACACACACACACACACACATATATATATATACACACACACGCGCGCGCACGCGCACTTCCTCGGCATAATCTTCGAGGTTTCGAAGTGATGGCGTGTAGTATGAGGACGCGATTTACAGACAGATATTATGATTAGAGTAGAACGATCTCAAGGTCGCATTCACCAGAACAGAAGGACCCCGAGGTCAAATGTATTAGGCGCATGCCATTGGATGGTAATCTATGAGTAAGCATATAATATTTTGCCCGAACTATAACCTAATTCTAACACGCTGTGTCACAAGATTTACACATCTTTGGGGATTAAATCTCAAATTATCACAGGAATACGACAATATGATCAGACCATCAAAGATGAACTGTTTATCGCAAGTAGCGTCAGTAGCATTCACTTTTTAAATGGTTTACACTGCGCTGAGACAGGTTTGTGATTCTACAAGCCAGTAATCTAACAATTGATTGGAGATCGATTGAATCTGGCTTGACCATACCATCATTAAATCTATGTTATCATCACAAACATGGCCATATTGATACAACTCAGACCTGCGTAGTGCCGGAAATCACTAGACCATTTGTCAACAAATTCGTATTACTGATGCCAAATAGTACTAATATTCTACGTGATGTTCGAGTTGACTTCAAAGACATATTATGGAGAGCTGTCATTTTCTTATCAAATATGCACATCTTTATTCCTTGGCGATGCTAATGCTATACATCAGCCATCCGCTCGCTGTCGCCCTATGGAAGCGCATATTTTACCAGATTATACACACTTGCAAGTTATATTTTGGCTATGCACGAGTATGTAATCTCGTGCGTGCAAATCTATACATTACTCCTGTAATACAAACCTAGTACCTTCACTACTGCCCGATGTGTCAACTATCATTAGGAGCCAAAATGATGGAACGCATTGGCAAGTCATCATATAACACGTGTCTCAAAGGCATGCGATAACACGAAATATGCAAATCACTGCCTGTAATGGGCAACATCATTGCTGATGTTGAGTGAGGATATTCCTCCAGTAATTTGGAGCACCCACCGCAGTAGTAAAACAATTGTTTTGTTAAAACTAGTAAAAACTAAAGTTACTAAATGGTTACATTAACAATGGTACGATAAATGTATAGTAAGACAAAGGGTGATATACTGTGCCGAAATACGCGAACACTACCACAGAGGCATAGGGTTAAAACCTTTCTCAGGTTATGCTAACCAAAACTAGATATACCCACCATTTCTAAGGTATCGACTGTCTTCTACCATACCGACCTTGTAATCATCAAACATCAACTGGTCTTTTACGACCATTACCTGATAATTGCACCCTAATTGTTTTTCCCGAAATAGACAGTTATTGCATGTTCAGATTAATACCGATTTTACCACATTGTTATCGAAGCAATATGCCATAAACAATATCTGATCCAACACAAGACATTTAAGATTTTACGATGTTCTGAACCAAAATCGTGTTTTTCTTTTATTCTATCACATTGCCATCGCGTTTGGCTTTCTATACCTCACGCTTTATTGTTAATTCGATCACCGTAAAGACCACTATAAAATACCATCTAATGCAATTTTAACGTATGGTGGAACATTGTTTTGTACCCGTTGGAATTGTCCAGCGTGAACCCTATGCTCAAATCTAATTCCCAAAAGATACCCGTGTTTACGAGTACAGATGTTGTGAAGATAGGACGAGAGACCACAAGGAGAGATAAGTATATCAAATTCTACGCCAGACGCTGTCATATGAATTTCTCCCTCCATGGAATCTCGTTTCCTACATGTGTTTCAAAATATAATTAGCTACAAGTTTAAGAATCGGCGAGTGACGAAATAAAAACCCAGAATGCTTAGTCAGGCAGCCACATCTTAATCGTAGAATCATGCCAAATCAGAATAAGGCCAGTTATGCATACTGATTTGATTTATGTTAAATGTAATCTGAAAATTTTAATATTAGGCTCTGTACGCTGCTATTGTAAATCAGAGCGCATCTTTATTGAGTTTGCTGCCATGAGTAGTCAATGATTCCATAAGCCAGGGTGATAATTAAGAACTTGATTTATTGTGACGATTATTCAGGAGGGACGTGTTGAATTATAATGGCTAAGTTTATGCAGTAACTCTTGTGGGTACTCGGGTAACTAGTGTAGTGTTAACACGGCAGGGTCAGTACGAGGGTAGAAATTCTAGTCCACCCGCGTAAATAGAAGTGTAGCATATAGTGCATACCAGAGAATAGAGAGTAACATACAACAATCGGCCAATGTGAATGTTTCTAGTTAGAACATAGCTGTCTGCCAGTCATAGCATGCACTACACATACATATTTTGTATCTTAATTCTATCGATTATACATTATGGACAGAGCACGAAAAATGGTGACCGATGCATACAAGATGCGGTGCCCTATGCCAATAACATTACCACGCAGTGACAAACAACAGCAAGAGATAGCATTGCATTATCTCGCAGATAACTACAACACATTTTGCTCACCAAACTTTATGTGAAAGAGAGAAGGTGAAGGAGAGAGAGGGCGAGAGAGAGAGAGAGTGTGTGTGTGTGTGTGTGTGTGTGTGTGTGTGTGTGTGTGTGTGTGTGTGTGTGTGTGTGTGTGTGTGTGTGTGTGTGTGTGTGTGTGTGTGTGTGTGTGTGTGTGTGTGTGTGTGTGTGTGTGTGTGTGTGTGTGTGTGTGTGTGTGTGTGTGTGTGTGTGTGTGTGTGTGTGTGTGTGTGTGTGTGTGTGTGTGTGTGTGTGTGTGTGTGTGTGTGTGTGTGTGTGTGTGTGTGTGTGTGTGTGTGTGTGTGTGTGTGTGTGTGTGTGTGTGTGTGTGTGTGTGTGTGTGTGTGTGTGTGTGTGTGTGTGTGTGTGTGTGTGTGTGTGTGTGTGTGTGTGTGTGTGTGTGTGTGTGTGTGTGTGTGTGTGTGTGTGTGTGTGTGTGTGTGTGTGTGTGTGTGTGTGTGTGTGTGTGTGTGTGTGTGTGTGTGTGTGTGTGTGTGTGTGTGTGTGTGTGTGTGTGTGTGTGTGTGTGTGTGTGTGTGTGTGTGTGTGTGTGTGTGTGTGTGTGTGTGTGTGTGTGTGTGTGAGCGAGCGACCGAGAGAGAGAGAGAGAGAGAGGTGGCTGGATGGATGGATGGATGGATGGGTGAGGAGATTGCATAAGTATAAACGGCTGCGTCATGCTTTTATTCTAATAAATATTTTAGAGACATCCTCGATAACGAAGTAACTGGCCCAATGTCTGGCTAATGTGTCCCGGTATTGGAACAGGACAGGCCCAGTGTCCTGCATTATCATGGATACGTAAATATGTAAACGGAAATATATTGTTATATTTATGTTTAGCATCCACATTATAAAGTATTTTACTGGCGATCGCTACAGAGGACTGGTATCGGAGCATAAACCAATTAACTGGGAATACGTGTTTTGTCTTCGCAATGCTTTGCGTTGTTCTCTGACTCAAACAAATTTGCTCCATATGAACATTGCGTCGCGATAGACAGGTTACTGGTTAATTATTGCAATTGCTTATTCTGAACCCGCTGTGTCCATTCTGCGTAGTTTGATTTGACAACCACACTGTCTGACCATGATTGATGTATCTGAAATCACAGCCTGTTCATCCTTCACAAAATGGATAGGCATTCATAACTTGTAAATATACCAGAGCAGACGTTAATGCTTGTGTGTTGGTATTTTTATTTATTTCGGGATAAGCGAGTTATTTGGAATGCGGGTGTCTGGTTACTAAAAGATTCAGAATCTGTGGAATTATCAGTTCAAGATGAAATGCTAAGAGATGATCACATTGATAGCATGAGTAGCTTGCAAACTGTCGCATCAGAAATAAGCATCTCGTGTATGCCTATGCATAGAATATAGATCGAGTCAGGATAAAGAATGCTAACTACACTTGTGTTAACATGGTCCTAAGGTGGTCAAGACTGTCAAACATGGTACCTGCGGTGGTCTTGACGATAAATAGTCTTCTTCTCTTGACACGCAAATGGGCAGTGACTGAGAAAAATTAAATTTTATTAATAACTCTTAAGCATTAATGTATTAATTGATATAAGTAGCATTTCGAATCCTTTAAGGCGCTGTTGAGAAAAGAGAAGATAATGATAAATATGTGATACCGTCAATGTGTATATGTAAAAAATAAGGTGCAGGCAATGCAGCTGGTTTTAATAAATGATAATTTCGTATTTTGTACTTAGGCAGTGGTGAAAAGCTCCGCCCATTATTCGCTCTATGCTTAGGCATCTCATCAGTGAAATTATCCTAGCTATGTTTCGAGGAAACAATACAGCAATGCTTTCAACCTTTTAGCCAGTGTGGGCAAAGACAAAAAGATATCGCAGTTAGATTGTTCATAATGATTAGCATACTATCATTTTATATTACAATGTCGAAAACGAAAGCAATTACCATGATGCATCCCAAGTCCATAATATTGCACAACTTCTTATTTAGAAGCTAGTTGTAGAAGCACCATATTCAAACACCCATGCACTTCGTACTATGTGGATCTGATAAATAAATCCTAAAACTTCAGAATATTATTTGACATGTAGGAATCTGAAAAATGTACAGAAATTGGAACGTACCCTGTATCTAGTAAATTGATAGACATTAAATACGACAAATACTGTGTACTAAAATACAGGATGGTTGGGCAGCAGACAGCAAAGTGTGGCAGCTTAAGTGCAGCTCAGTCGCCGCGCCATCCGTCATATTCATCGGTTTCCGATTCGTACCCAAGGTACGACTCGGCCCGACGTTGCCGGCTAGCTAGCCTCGGGGATTCCTGATCTGAGGAGGAACTGGGGGCGATCGGTGCGTACAAAAGCCGATCTCGTGGGTCAGCGGGACGATACCGTTCCAGTGGGCCGGCGAGTATCCTCTCCACGACCAGTTTCACACTTTCGGTGCTCATCAAGTAGAGGTAGGATTCGAACCAACGACCTTTGGTCTACGAGTCAACTTCGATACCACAGGACGACGGGTATGGTAAGGTGAACAACTCTAATGGTTGTGGGTTCATACCCTAACTCTAGTTTATGAGCACCACATTGTGCGAGACCGGTCGTGTAGTGTTTTGGAAGCAACATGTATTGGTTCATCAAACCAGGCCATCTCTTGTCTTACAGAACTATCATAGGCGTAGGAACATGGTGGGAGGAAGCGTTTGGGGTATCACCAGCTATTCCGCTCCTATAGTTTACCCCCATAGCGTCCCCAGGTGTTGTCTCCACCCCACCCCGCGTCAATATTAAATCTTAAGAGCGCATCTTCTAACAAACAGGGAGAAGCAGGCGATTCGTATGTTGGTGGATATCTAATTTCCTCCTCTCCTATCTGGCCAATTTAAAGACGCGTTCACTTTGCAGTGCAAATGTTCCAAGCTACGGTCATGACAAATCGGTAATAAATCAGAGTAGACAAGTTTCTAATTGTGCATTAGCTGGTTAAAAGCACTCCATGTTGACCTAAGGTAAACAACGCGCAAACTGCCTTTCAAACGTGCGTGCAAACCTATGTACAACCAGCACTGGGAATAATATCACAGTATCACTATAATTAGAACAACAATTTGTCCAATTCCCGCAACGTTGATATATTTTTCAATCTGGCCGGCGTGAGATCAAACGTGTTTATTTTGTAAACAATGTTGCTGAAAGTTACCGCTGTTGCGTTTTGTTATTTGACGTCAAGACCGGCACGCGTCTTCGGGACCACTGTTGGAAAAGATACCGCCAGTTATAACTGGAGTATTGAGAAAATGTGTCAAATGTGTCTATTTTGCAAATACTGTTTCGGAAAGCTTTTACTGTTACGTTTTGGATTCTGACCTCAAATTTGGGATATCTCTTTGGGACTCGACGGGCAGGCTTCCGCCCAGGTTTGGAGCAGATCCTTTCAGAAGTGTTTATTGAAAGAGACTTAAAATTGTTTAAGCAAAAAAGAAGAAGAAGAAGAAGAAGGGTAAATGCTCGCATTAACCCTTGCGTCTTGTGATGGGCAACTCAAATAACCCAGGGTTCGCGTAGCAAAAAGTCAGACCAGCAATTCCTATGCGTATTTAAGATAGCCATTCTAATCAACGTTGACAGAAAATGGATAATCTGACATTTTTAATCTTGTTTATCCAACAATGAACACACCTCTCGCAGTGCGCATAGTATTCGCTTTTGCGCTGCTATCCTGATAACGTAGTTTACAAGGCCTATAGCCGGCCGGTACTGAATGTATTGGCATGTCATCGGCCAAGCATCGGTCCCTATACGCTGCGTTATCTGGGTATTAACTATAACGATAAGTAGAAACTGAAGGGTTTCTCTCTAAGGAAACTCGCATTCATTGATTGTATATGAAAGACGTGGTGAGAGATGTTGACTAGCTTTAGATTAACCCTCTGTGTGCAGCAATTACAGCATGCCGATTTCCAGACCGGCATGCAGTTGAGATGATGGGTTCTTTGAAGCTAATCTATGGCAGGAACCCAGTAACAACATCATTGTTTACACGGGGAGAGAAATACATGATATGTTCTTTTTAATCAAATCTTATTAGTACAAAATAGATTTTATTATGTACAGGAAAATTTTAAAATCTACTATCCGAGAATATTAAATCCAACTCATTTTCTCAGCAAATATGCCAGAGGAGACGGATGTTTTACCCTTCCTTTCGATTGCTCGCATGTGCTTGCGATGACAACCATCAGGTGTGCTCAGGTCGGCCTTTGGGGCTTCAAATCTGTCACAGTTCCATGGCTTTACAGAGACATGAAAGAGGTGTATCTTTAGTTTCATTTACATTTTAGATCCGGGAATCCACAGGTTCCAGGAGGACTGGAGAGCAATGTTCGCTATTACACAGCCATTTGCAATGTTGGCTGTGCTGCCGAGAATAAAGCTTGAAATTCTACCATTCCTCTACTTCTCTCTACTAAGTAAGGTCCCATCATTGTTTGTTGCCGTTATGTCAGACATGTGTGCCCATATCAACTCGGTTCTTTGCTTCATCACTGACGAAATATGTGGCTTTGTATCGTTCTTTGAGGCACAAGAGGCATCAATGGTAGTTTCCAAGTTTATACATCCATCATATGATGTCATAATCATGACGTCATGAAGGACTTGATATAGTCCATCCTTAACACTTAATGGTCTAACACGCTGTACGCATCGTATGGCTTTACCATTTAATAAACATTATGTTGAATATTTTGAAACTAATTTGACTGGGCCTTGTTGGTGCGATAGACAGCAACAGCGCACAGTCAAATTAGTTTCAAAAAACGGCTTACTTGTATACTTTGAAATTGATGTCAGATAGTTCAGAGATCGTTCGATCCCAACACGGACGAGGTGTCGGTGGAGCGTAGATAGAGATGAGCGGGGCATAGCTAAAACTGGAAAGGTTCATTGGTCATAGAAGGTAAATCCTGGTAGATACACATCTCTTGTTTGCAGGCTAAATACAATAGTTTATTAAGACGTACCATCGGAAGATTGCATGTCTTAACACACCACACCTTTGCGTCAACAAACAGCGTGTTCTCAGCCATTTTACTTGTTTGAAGCGTTTATGTCAAGTATGAATACATCCCTTGATTGCTTAAATTACTGTTATGCTGTTGATATCTAAGAAAAGTAACCTGGACCACATGAGCACGGGTATCATAATATTTAGAATAGAGGAATACAGTTTTAGCTATGTCCCGGCCATTTCTACCTAAGCTCCACCTACCATACGCTTTGCCCAATCGATCCTTGCCCTCTCTGAATCTTAATTTCCAAAAGACTATACAGATAAGCTGTTAAATATTTTGAAACTAATTTGACTGGATGTTGTTGCTGCATACGGCTGTTTACTAAATAGTAGGCATACAATTCGTACAACAATGCGTGGTCCGTCATCAAATAAGCATCCGTGACAATGTTAGCTACGTCAGTCCTAACGTAATTGATTACGACTTCATCCTACACGTTACGTAGTTGATTATGACGTCATATGAGTAATGAATAAACTGGAATCCCTCATTACTCTAAATGAAATGTGATATTCTCACTCAGTTGGCAAATGCATTATGTTCATTATAATGCATCTTCTCGCACTGGAGATACAAGTTAATGGTTCATTAAACACGGGAGATCACGATACCAAGATCTATCATATAGACATTTAGAGCATGGCTAAAAACATAAGACTTTAAATGACATGATTTACTGAACTCGAACCATAATATACCTTTAAATGAATTATGTAAAGTAATTGTCATGTTGGTAATAGACTTATGGACGAATGTATTCTTTGGACATCTGCTGCTATATTATACTTTGCATCAGTTTGACAGCAGTGTAATTTTTTTTTGGTGCTATTGTATTTTGGACATACGTATCTATTTACACAAGTATTAAAGATAGCAATGTACACAATAGAGTTAGATCAAGCTTTTGTATGTATTCCCAGTACAAGAAGGGAATATAGCAAGGATTTGTATCAAGGCCATTATTACAAACCATCACGCCATTATTAGGTATACTTAGTTCAAGTTCAATACAATCGCTACCATGTACATAAATGTGTGTATGCACTAGATATATAAATATTTCAATACTCAGCCGGCAAATAACGTCCATTACTTTCTATTACAGAGCGGCCACATCAGTCTGGAACAACTGAGAATATTATGAATAATACAAAATGATACTTCGGAAATTTGCACAACAGCTGTGAAAACAATGCATACTCATAGACCAACAGCTTTGTATCAACAGAATAATGATACCGATACTGAACAATAAGAAAATCATGTATTGAATCGTGTTCTGATCTCGTCGATTGCGTACATGGATACTAGAAGAGGCCACACTCTTATTTATGCCAATGGACCTTTCCAATTATAGCTATGCCCGCCCATCTCTATCTAAGCTTACCACAGACCACGCTCGTGTTGGGTTCGCTCGATCTCTGAACTCCCTGACTATCAACTTTCAGAAAACTATACAGGTAAGTGTGCCGTCAAATTAGTTCCAAAATATTCAACAATATTCTTAAATAGCAAAAACATACAATTCGTACAACGTGTCGAACTATTAAGAGTTGAAGACGGACCATATAGAATCATATATGACGCACTGATTATGACGTCATCCTATACGCCTGCCATCTGATTATGACGTCATATTACGTCATTACTCTCGAACGGTCCATTCTGCGCAATGACGATGTCTGCTTACACATCGTGTTTCCAATTTTGCATCCAGGGAAGTCATCAGAGACTCGCTAGGCTAGTGGAGCTAGTAAGCATTATTCATGCATATTGTGCTCCAGATAGAGTTGGGACACCAATTTAAATCACCAATTTCCGAGAGAAAAGGCCGTGCTAAACAGGGTTGGCTTGATTTAAATCAATTGATTTATATCATGATTTAAATCATGATTTAAATCACTCGATTTTTATCGAAAAAATCGTGATTTAAATCAGTTTTGCAAAAATAGAGGAATTTTCAAGTAATTAATACAATTAACAGTAATTTTGTTAAATTAAAGTAACATAATTATTTTACTGCTTCCATGGCACTTGAACATCAACACAAAATAGAATTATACACTTAATTGCTCATATTTGTCATCAGCAAGACTAGACCCAGTGCACGAGTCCACATCTACAATCTACATACTTGAGGTTCATGTACACAGTACATCACACATGTGTACAAAGTATGATCATTAAGTATGTGTAAGCTGTAAAGAAGAGGAGAATTCCATGTGCGTACATGTCACTACATGACCATTAAAGCAATAGTGTACATGAAAAGTCATGTATGGGCCAGTATGGCTATTACTATTAGTCTAATTCCAAAAGCACACTCTTTTAAAGCAAGACACTGTCTCTTTTTTCAGCTATGACATGCGTCTGGAGTCACTCTGGAGTGTCATTGAGTGTCTCGATTACTATTGGCTAGTGCTTATCAAGTTGGACTTTTGGGCTCCATTTTATTTAACACTAAAACAATAAAGATTGAAATGTTATTAAATTAAGTAGTTTACTACAACTTCAAAAATCAAAATCAGTAATTGCTGAAACTGGCAAGAAACTATATACATTGTAACACGTAAACACATCATTACATTACATTAACCCTTAGCACACTGATGTAGGAGTTTTAATTTTTCAAAATAAACATAACCCCTAGCACTCTGGAGCATGATAATTTAAATTTTCAAATTAAATTTAAAGATAAACTGGTGTACAATTTGCAACAATTTTTGTGGACGATGCTGCTGTCTGTGACAGCACCATCTTCCACAAAATTTGTTGAAAAACGTACACCAGTTTATCTTTAAATTTAATTTGAAATTTAAAAATTTCGACATCAGTGTGCTAAGGGTTAAAGATAAACTGGTGTACATTTTTCAACAAATTTGGTGGATGATAGAGCTGTCGCAGACAGCAACATCGTCCACCAAAATTGTTGAAAAATGTACACCAGTTTATCAATTTTAATTTGAGCATATTTTTAAAGACAGAAGTTAACAAGGTTGATAGACTTAGACAATGATGACTTTTGCATACCTTCATAGATTTTGTGCATCTAATTAGGGCTAATTCGTTAGATTTATGCATTGCATCATTTCTGTCCTATTGCTACTCACTGTATCTGTGATGCAATTGTGAACAAAATTGAAAAATCGTTGCTAATATGACGTAATATATAAATTTTGAACTCTATATATTATTAGTTCAAACAGTGATAATTAAAGAATAGACATCCCATCATTCGTAACATAATAAACATATTGAATATTTTGAAAGCAATTTCACTGAAAACCGTTGCTGACTTAGGCAGCAACGGCCTCCAGTGAAATTGCTTTCAAAATATTCAATATGTTATGAATGATGGGATGCATATTCTTTAATTATTCACAATTAAGTGATTAACCAGAACACTCGATATATTGACTATTGAGATACCGCAATTTTTTTATAATAACGATATCGATATTCTCTCAAGCAATATCGCGCAAACCTAACTGAGTCACAGATAGATGTGTCTGTCATCACTTTTCACTTTCAGTTTTCAATAATGCTGCAATTGTACTTCACTAGTCTAGTCAACAATCATCATTCAACTGAAACCGGAAGTCATTTTCTTTGTCACAGTTTAGGGACCGAAAAAGAAATACTAGTTTAGCCGCTTTTAAAGTTCCAAGTTTGTTTCTCAACTTACTCTGCACGAGCCCATAGCTGGAGAACACGCGCTCGACACCAGCTGACGCCGCCACAGCTGACATCAGACGCTGAGTGAATTCAAATGCTTCCAGCAGATCATCCTCGAAGTCACGTCTGTGCGACTTCCACCAATGAAGAGAGGTTACTCCATTAACAACTTCGTCGTTAAATTTAAGAATGTGAAATGGTGGTGCCATGGCCTCGAATTTGATTACCAAAGTCATCAAACCAGGGATTTCGGATGCTACGGTGAGTGCAGTTTCACGTTCTTGCTGAGTCAAGTTTCGACCACGGTATTTAGGGTGGAGTAGATTGGCCAGCATGTGGTGAGGTGTCACAGCTTGTTGATAACGCTTATCGGCCGCACGCTTTGTTGAATTATTAGTGTCATTATGCAGGGCCGTTTTTACATCTTTCCATAATTCAACTGCTTCTGCTATTGTGCAATTGTCCGATTGAGCTTTATCGAGAGCGCAAGCTACTGGTTTCAAACAAAGTCGGTATTCATCTGCAGAACGTTTGATCACTACATTACGAACTTTATTGGCAATGGCAACATCTATGCGGTCAGTATGTCCATCACAGATTGTCACAAGTGTCGGCCATGCCTCACAATACGAGTTTAAACAATCGTACATTGTGTTCCACCTTGTATCTGCTGGCATCACTAACTTTCTGCACGATGATTGGCGTATTTGGGCACTAGCAAAGTGGTTATTTCGGAAATACTTCACAACTTGTGTGACATGCTCCTTAACATTACCCATTTCTAAGTCCTTTGAAGTCAGATTTAGAAGATGAGGCGTGCATCCATACGCAATCATGTTGAAACCCAGTCGTTCTTTCAAGAACTCTCGCATCTTTGCTACATTAGCAGCATTGTCTGTGACGATACTACATATAATGCACCCAAAATCATTGTGCGTGTTTTCAATTGTCTGCTTCGCAATGTCATAAAGATATTCCGCTGTGTGAGGATGTCCAGAGGTGTCCGTAGTATCCACTAAGTAAATATCACCTAAGCAGGTCGTCACTGTAGCACATACGATAGGCTCGTTATGAATATTGCTCCAACCGTCTAATGCTAGACAGACAAGTTCACCTTCCAAATTTTTTCTCGCCTTCTCCCGCTCTTCTGTGTAGATAACATCCAAATATTTCCCCCCTATGTCCTTTCTGGATGGTGGTTGATAGCCTGGTCGTAAATCTTTTACAAGGTTTATAAAATGTCTATTTTCTACTAAGCGAAATGGGGAGTTCGTAGCATACACCATCCTAGCTACATCACGATCTAATTCACCACGTTTTTCTGCTGAAGTTCTGATGACATAATTCTGTAGACCATAATTCAGCTTGGGTATCTTAGCGGCCAATGTACCAGCAGCTAATTGACCGTGCACTGGGCGCTTCACTGCCGCTGAAGCAGAACTTGAAGTTGACAGAGGTTCAACTTCCATCACCACCACATCGTTTTGATCAACAACAGTTTCAACGCGCTGCTGCTGCTCAGATTGAGATGAAGTCCCCGTTTCTGTTGCGGCTACAGCTAGACCTTGAAGTGCTGGTGTTGGTGGACCTGTGCAATTGGCTGCATGTTTTTTTAACCGCTCTGGGATACCTTGGAGTTCGTGTCGGCAGACCTTGCAGACAGCCCGGACACCGGCCTTATCTGGGGTCTTCACTTTCTCATAATGAATCCATATTGGATCTTGTTTTCGGCCGGAGTTAGACATTTTGCTAATTATGGAATTGAAAATATTTCATAGCCTTTGTCACTTAAGCAGTTTTGACTGTATTTTTCAAGAATGAAAAAATGCTTTTCTATTGCATCATTTAAAAAAAATGATGCAATAAAAAAATGATGCAATAGAAAAATGATGCAATAAAAAAATGATGCAATAAAAAATGATGCAATAATAATACTGTTAAAACTGCTTAAGCGAACAAAGTTTTTTTGTATTAAGAAACCAGCAAGCTTAAAATTCAGTTAAAAATAAGTCATAAAAATACCACTTTATTCAGTTCCAAAATACAGTTTAGCAATGCATCTGGACCTGTATTAAGAGACCACCTGTCTTAAGAGACCACCTTCTGCGACTCCCACAGCCAGTGTCTTAATACAGGTTTCACTGTATAAGTTTTACGTAATTTCCTGGGATGTCGCGAATAAAAATCGATTTAAATCATTGAAATCGATTTAAATCAAAAAAATCGATTGATTTGATTTTTTTGAAAAAAATCGATTTTTTTCCAACCCTGGTGCTAAACATTAAAAATATAGCAATGGTGCGTCGCTGGCATCTGCGTCTAGCCTGATTCTGATTCAGCTCTATCCACTTAAAGCATCGATAATGCATATCAAATTATTTCTAGTTGTTCATGTTACAACTTGAATAAATAGAATTGCGATCGATTTCACCCGGCCATGGGCAGGTTCTATGATAAAAGGATCATCTCTTCAACGGTAGCACTGGCGGGGAACGACAATTTAGAGAGGTACAATGGGTTATTTACATGAATATCAAATGTATGTGAATATCAAATGTAGTGTGGCTATTGAGAGGAAAATTCGGTAAGAGCACCGCAACCCCATTTGAGTTCGCTGTCGCAACGTGGAACGTTCGTAGTCTACTCAGCTCATCGAAAATAGAAGTCTGGGAGGAATATGCGATTACGTCAACATTGATAAGTCATCCATCCAAGAAACATAGGTATCCATTCTCATAACAACTCTTACAGTCAGGCCATAGACTATTTCTACTCGAACATAATGAAATTAATCGCTGAGGCCTATGTTTTGTAATTGGGCCAAGACCGATGGACTATGTCTTCAGCTTTGCATGCATCAGTGAATGCATTGCAATTAATCACCTAACCATACCAATGTAAAATGGCACTACCACTAAATGTCGCATTTCGAATGCATATGCATATGCTGAGAAAATACAAACTAACCCTTTATACTCGACTCCTATGATGAATTGAGCAACATTATCAACTTCAACTCCAAACTCATGATTCATGTATTGGTTCCTATGGAATGGACAAATAAAACGGTAATGGAGATACATTAGGTATCTTCATCTGCCCTTATGGTTTATATGCAACAAGCAGTATTTAAGCACATATTCCGTTATTGAACAGCATGGACAGCACCCGTATCCGACTGGAAAAGTACAACAGTAACGCATTCAGATCGACTACGTACGGTGCAGGATGAATGCAAAAACAATCCTCCGAGAGTCACACACCTACAGTGGTACAGAAATTAATTCCGACCACAAACCATTGATTACTCAATTATGGATTGATCAAATGTGCCTCGTCTACAAGTGAGCCTCGATTCTAAATTTCAAGTTCCAGTCATCGTATATAAAAACAATAATTGAGCAGATGGCCATGGTTGCCCTCATCTGCAAACCAAACGAAACCATAGGTAATGTCTTAAGATGTGTGGAGGCATCGGCTTCTAAGAAGTCGGTGTAGCCAGAAATACCAAACAAAGGAAATCCTATGTTTATCTAAAGTTGTTACAACGTCTGAACAAGAGAAAACACTGCGACTATGCATACATCAAAGTAGTCGCCATGAACTCCAAGCTGATATAGAAAAGAATAGCAATATGATCCTGTGCCAAATCACTGAACGATTGAGGGAGCTCGCCAACAAAAGAGCAGATGACCTGATAAACGGGATCACGTCCACCAATGAGTGTCGATAAAAGGTCCATAGCACACAAAGCATTACAAATCAGCTCTCCACAACAACCTTGTGTTGTACAGAAATCGTAGGGTCACGGCATTGGTTCTAACCAGGGAAAGGCTGAATCAATCAAGGAATGGTTCGAAGATCAGTTCAGGGACACAGAAAACGAGCATTTATCTACGTTTGAACGCGAACCTGCGCAAGCCAATAACAGAAGCCAAAGGTAGAAAAGCTTTAACATCTTTAAGGAAGAGTCGTGCATGTGGCACATGGCATTTATAACGAACTCGTTAAATGTACAGATAATACCATCTTTAACACAAGCTGCATACAGCATCAACTCCCTATCGATAAGGAAGGTACACCCATCGCAGTCCAAAAGCCTAAGAAACCACCCGCTCATCCTTTCGACTTGAGACAAATAGTGCTGCTGAACAGCATGCCGGAATTCTATCAAATGCGACACTATCTTGTGCCAGGGATAAAATTGACAAATTTACTCGAAACTAGCAGACTGGTTTGAAGAGAACCTAGATGCGCTGACATTGTCTGGTCACAACAGATACTGGCATCAGTATTGCTAGTAATGCACTGGGAGTTCTACAAGATAGTAATCGGCACGTAGCGTGCATTTGATGCCATCAAGTGACCGCAGATATTTCAATTTCTCTATCAAGCTGGCTGCGATGACGGCGAACTACGCCTGGTGAAACTGTTATTGGCACAGAGAAAAGCAGACCAAATCAACGCTTTCTGCAGGGTGTGATGCATCAATACGATCAGCACATAGGATGGTGGTTTCTCATCTGTGCTTTTCAATTGCTACCTCAGCGCAGAACTATCATCTATTCGAGAACATTTTACAGTTTGCAAGACCAAACCCGCCAATTGCAATGACTTGAATGATAGGTATGCCGCCAGAGATGGAGTACGCAGCTGGTGTTGACTTTATAGACGCCATTTCGGAAGCTGTGGATTCGTGGCGCTAACATTCCCATGAAAGTCATGACGCAACTGTATGATGCTATATGTGTTTCCACGATGCTATGCAATTCAACTTTCCAGAGTACCCACGCATCATATGACGTCATTATGAACTGCGCCATGTGTTCAATGACATCATAATGAATGACGTCATAAATGACGTCGATAAGTACGAGCGCATATTTGAAGACGGTCTATGTGTTGTTGTACAAATTGTTTGCTTTCACTATTTAATAAATATGCTGTTGAATATTTTGAAACTAATTTGACTGTGTGCTGTTTGACTGTGTGCTGTTGCTGCCATAGGCAGCAACAGCACCCAGTCAAATTAGTTACAAAATATTCAACAGCTTCCCTGTATAGTTTTCAGGAAATTGATAGCTAGGGCATTTGGGGATCGATCAATCCCAACGCGGCGAGATGTGAGTGGAGCTTAGCTAGTGATGGGCGGGGCATAGCTAAAAATGAAAAGGTCCATTGCGACCACTGGCCAGCTCCAAAAACACAAACGTGTGCGAGTGTGATATGTCATTATCAAAATGAAGATAGAATGAATAATTCTACTATGTGCTTCCTAAATGTAAACTACATTGATTAATTTAATTGAACCTATTAACGTGTGTATTGGTACTAGGATACACACAGCTGGCAACACAGATGCAGTTGTTGGTTGTACCTCTACTCATGCCAACAGGTTGAAGTACTCGCTGAGTCCTACTGTTAACATGCAGACGCAGCAAGTGATATTCAGACAACCAGGCTGAAATGTACACAGTCATGTGATCTCAAGGTCAAACGTAAATAAATCAGTTTTTAGCAGAACCTCTTTGAAGTTGTCGGGAATCACCAATAACCGCACGCTTATTTGATTCATAGTATACAATAGCGTCTCCACATTCGTTTGTTCATTCCGCAGACGGCTATTCAGTGGTATGCGTACATGATATTTTAAATGCCTGTCAATCTAAGCACTATGAGCCAAACTGTAACAGACCCGAAGAAAGGCATCAAAGCGGGGTTATAGTCAGAAAGATTCTAGTGACAATTTGGTCAGTCGAAAATTGATTAGCTAGTCATGAACTATTCACACGACGGATTATATCTTCTCTTCTTTGATATTTCTGTGATTTTGATGAAGGTATGCACAGGACAATAAGTTGTCATGACAACCAATAAAGGGAAACCACTTTAACGTGTGCCGTACTTTGCAGGCGTCCATTAGAGCAGTGCATCATCATAAACAATTGGAACCTGCAGATTCATCTTGTCATTATGTCGTTGGCCATCTCTGACAACAGAAGCCAGATCGACGTGCTAATCACATCATTATGATGAATGGGGTAGGCGATATTTCGATCTGTTGTCACAGACTTCGTAGTCTTCTGGATTAAGAGAGTATCATGAATGTTAAGACAATAAAAGAAATATCAAAGATACAATCATTCTTACCACAAAATTCAATCCAGAAATACCGTAGCTATCCATCACATTAGTGCTTCAGATACTGCCAAAACTAAACTTGACCCAAATTGGTTTCTATAAAATGTTAATATATATGTCAAACTGCCGTAACAGGCATATACATGTAGACTGAATGGTTTAGGAAATATACTCATGCATGGTTAATTAGATGTTTGTTCAGACGAGGGCAGAGAAGAAGAGAGAGAGAGAGAGAGCGAGAGAGAGAGAGAGAGAGAGAGAGAGAGAGAGAGAGAGAGAGAGAGAGCGAGATAAATCAATGTTGCTTACATTAGTTTCTTAGGATGGGGGCCAGGATTAATAATTCCACCATTCATACATTTACTTACATGGTACATAACTATTTTAAAGATGGCCTCTTGTAAAAGGAAATTCAATCAGAAAATGTATTTTCTAAACACCGTAGAGTTGTTATTGTTTGAGCTGTGTAGCAGCAAGCTATAGTAAATGATAGCTATCTAAGCCTCGTTGCCAGATAGTAAAATGTTTTCAACTCCAGATGCTACGGTAGCCGCGTAGTGCCATGTTATAAACACCATGGCCTATATTTCGAAAGCCATGTTTCGAGGTCCATAAAACCGTGGTATTTGAGGCAAGCACAATAAAACAAGATTGATTACATTTTTTCCAGTAAACAATTGACTAAATTTTTGTAAAATATTAATGAGATTATAATATTTATTAATATCATATTAAATTGACATAAAAATATTTTACAATATATACTATAAAATTCTCATAATTACGTTACTGTATTGCTTCGGTTCTAATGTAATTATCTGAATTTTAACAGAAAATATGCACTAAGAGGACCTGTTTATCTTAATGGCTATATGCATTTTTTCTTCTGCTTACATTTTAGACTCGTAAGATGAACATGTCACGGTACACGAATGCGGGCATGCAATCAGCATATGATGCCGTAAACAAGGCAAAGCTGAGTGTATATAAGGAAGAAAAGTGTACAATGTCCCGGAACAAACCCTTCGAGATAGGGTGAAGGGAGTGATTCCGCATGTTGCCACTGGCTTATGCAGGAAAGCGCTTTTCTGCCACAACACAGAGCGTGAATGGACCTTTCCATTTTTAGCTATGCCCTGCCCATCACTAGCTAAGCTCCACCCACACCTCGCTTAAATAGCTGGCATAGTGAGTTATTGTTCCTTTAATTTCACCAATTGTACTATATTTGTTTAAAAATTCATTTAGTTATAACTATTGTAATCCCTTTCCTAGTGAAACCGGATAAAAAGGGCCACTGCAGTGGTCTTGAGAAACGTCTGTTTATCGACCAAGAGAATAATACTATTTTAGAATATATACCACTGGAATGACCGAGCCATTCAATCCATTGGTAAATCTTCAAAAATAGTCTTCTTTTGGCCTGTAAATAGACATTCCATGAGTAAATATGTTGAGGAAACTATTTTCTGAGGAATGGCATTGAGCTAAAAAAATGGTTAAATCTGCCGCAGTTGACTCCAGTGCATACTTCGAGCGAAAGAAACGCCGTGTCATTGAACACAGTTCTTCTCTACCATCTCGACACAACATAAGTGGCTGATGAGCATGATAATGCAATGAGCAATGAATGGCAAGCAGCTAGGCAATCACTTCAATGGCACAATAGCTGAGAAAACCCGACATAATCACACAGAATGCATAGTCAGACGGCACTCTCCTCTCAGCTGTTTCTTTATCAAATAATCATAGTACCTCAGAGTAAAAACTATAGCATGTTTTGAATAGTGATTTGGTATTTGTGAAATGTATTCTAGAAAATGTGTTGCTTGTTCTGCTATTGTAATTAGGATGCATCTCTACGGAGTCTGTTGCCTCTGTTTGGAAATGGTGCTATACGCTAGTGTGCTAATTCTAGCATGTAGAACACTTGGCTCAATTTATTGTGATGGGTGTTCAGAAGGATGAGCGTATTGAATCACAATGCGGGTATTATGCTGTAACTATAATGGCTACTCATATACCTAGAGGTGTGTCAGACGTTGGCGTTTGTACAAGTGTATAAGTATAGGTACTCAAGTCGACCTAGGTCGATAAAAGTGTAGCCTTGAGTACGTACCCGAGTATATACGAGAGAAAACTACTAAATTCACCAAACGTGATTATTATTATTATTTATTTATTTATTCATAAATTCATTAAATTTATTCACTCACTCCCTCCCTCCCTCCCTCCCTCACTCACTCACTCACTCACTCACTCACTCACTCACTCACTCTCTCACTCTCTCACTCACTCACTCTCTCACTCTCTCACTCACTCACTCTCTCACTCCATCACTCACTCTCTCACTCCATCACTCACTCACTCACTCACTCACTCACTCACTCACTCACTCACTCACTCACTCACTCACTCACTCACTCACTCACTCACCCAACCACCCACCCACCCACCCACCCATTCACCACCCACCCACCCACCCATTCACTCACTCACTCATTTATTTATTTGTTTATTATAAAATGGTCATCGGTCATAACACGTAATTCAATGTAATTCTAGAGAGTATACATTACAGATAGATAACTCAAAACGTCGAGTCCTGCAGGATAGATAGATTTTGCTAAATAACACTAACACTATAACGGCTAGCATAGTGGCTGGCAATATCAATTGTGACTAGAGCAATATCTGGCAGAAAACCATGACAGGATGAAAAGTATGTCTCGGAAGATGGATTGCATCTATTTTGTAAATGTCTACTGGCTGTTATTCCAATATGTATTTGTCAGAAATCGATCATTGCGCAATCTTAAATCACTATACCGGCAGACAAAGCCAGATTTATCGTAAACGCCACCATATGAAGTAGCTAACCACGATCGTTAATCGCTATAGAAGACTGGCATATGAATATAACACAGGGAAAACGTCTACCGGTGTCCCACTCCTATCTTTTGTACGGTGAAACTACCATGTGTTGCTCCATATATACAATGAGTCGTAATAGACAGGTTGTGGACTGGATATCAGAATTGTTTATTCTGGACCCGCTGGTGAATCTGGTTCATTCTGTGTAACAGGATCCGACAAGCCAACGTTCTGACTATGATTGATGGCTAAGAAATCACGGAGTGTTCATACTCCGCAAACTGGATAGCCAGGCATGACTTGCAAATATACCAGAGGAGGCGTTATTGTTGGTGCTATGGCCATTTTATCTATTGATGAGCAAGTTAGTCACGTAGAACTGGGGTTGCTTAGCCACTAAGAAGTTCGTCAGTCTCTCTCTCTCTTTCTCCCTCGCTCCCTCCCTCCCTCCCTTCCTCTCTCCCTCCCTCCCTCCCTCCCTTCCTCCCTCTCTCGCTCTCTCTCACTCTCTTTCTCTCTCTCTCTCTCTCTCTCTCTCTCTCTCTCTCTCTCTCTCTCTCTCCCTCCCCATCTCCCTCCCCCCTCTCCCTCTCTCTCTCTCTCTCTCTCTCTCTCTCTCTCTCTCTCTCTCTCTCTCTCTGGCGTTCTATATCTCTCTCGCATTCATTTCCCTCCTCTCTCGCACCTCATTCTCCCTGCCCCCCCCCCCTCTCTCTCTCTCTCTCTCTCTCTCTCTCTCTCTGTCTCTCTCTCTCTCTCTCTCTCTCTCTCTCTCTCTCTCTCTCTCTTGCCCGCTCTCTCTCCCTCTCTTGCCCGCTCTCTCTCTCTTGCCCGCTCTCTCTCTCTCTTGCCCGCTCTCTCTCTCTCTCTCTCTCTCTCTCTTGTCCTCGCTCACCCTCACCTTCTCTCTCTCTCTCTCTCTCTCTTGCCCTCTCTCTCCCTCACCTTCTCTCGCTCTCGCTCTCCCTCTCTTGCCCGCTCTCTTTCTCTCTCTCTCTCTCTCTCTCTCTCTCTCTCTTGCCCTCTCTCTCCCTCACCTTCTCTCTTTCACATACCATTTGGTGAGCGAAATGTGTTGTAGTTCTCTTAGCTTGCTTTGTATCTGTGCCCTAGTCACATAGGTTGACCTGCTAACCACATGGAGGGAACACAGTTAGTTACGCAACAGCTAATGCTATATTGTTAAACGTTACTCAATTAGCCACTGATTGTAAACCAGAGAGCAGCAGCCGCGAGCGGACACGTTTCCTCAACATATTTTTAAATTATGTTGCCGCCTCTGTCCTGAATATTAGCCTATATTTAACCGCATCACATTAGTTACATGTGAAAAATAGAATCACGAGAA
The DNA here is from genome assembly GCA_034401795.1 of Chaetoderma sp. LZ-2023a. Taxonomy (NCBI): domain Eukaryota; kingdom Metazoa; phylum Mollusca; class Caudofoveata; order Chaetodermatida; family Chaetodermatidae; genus Chaetoderma; species Chaetoderma sp. LZ-2023a. The sequence goes on from CM067369.1 coordinate 52,186,364, forward strand.
TACTTATTTGATTGACAGTGTCTATATCAGCTTGATTCCTTTATCGTATGTACATCGGTCGAGTAACAAAGACATCGAAAGATGGCAATGGCATGTGTGCCTGTTTGCAGACTTTGAAACAGATCGAACCATCGCCAAACATTGAATCAGAAACACGGCATGTTTTTGGAAAAGATTCAGCAAGGTAAATGCTCATGCAATGAAGCATTTGGCCAACCAGTATGTACCAGTAAAAGGCAGATGGCTTATCGATTAAGACTCGTTCATCTTACAAAACACAACCTTCGTGCGCGATCTGGTCACGTTAACAATAATTAGACTCTGCAGTATACCACTTCCATTTCCATTGTAGCATTATGTATTGATCTCTACATATTGTTTTCTTGTTTGTGAATTTTCAGTCCCTCGTGTCTGTGTAGTTGCTCATAACAGCTATAGTGAACCATGTTTCTAAGGGTCGTAGGTATCAATAGAACTGAGACAGATGCGGGAGCAGAATTCGGAGAATAATGGAAATGATGGTAGAAGGCGCATATTCAGGAGGAAACATGGTTACGCCCCACATAGTGAATTTGAATAGCTGAAACTGTTGACCAACCTCCCCTTCCCGTGCCGCTTACATACCAGTGCACTTGAAAATGAGTTGTCTTGGCAAACAATCGAATCGAGATTTTCAACACATTGTTGTCCACAACCAAACAACACACCACGCAGACGTCTAGAGACGTGATGTCACATACCATCCCATCTTAGCATGTCTGCAGACGGTGTTGTCAATTTGACCTGCGAGAAAGTCTGAGGAATACTACCACGAGAAAGGCTGAAGAATAATACCGGTATTGAAATAAAGAAAGTGAATAACCACTGTGTGGCTTTTCTCTGTCGAATGATTCTTAGCGTGTTAGATTAGTAGAGATCTAGTCAGAATAAAGAATGTTTAAGCTAAATCAGTAATACAAACATTCTTTAGTGTAGCAAGGTGGCTGGGGCAGCTTTAGACAGGGTGTCTAGTAGGGTGTGTCGCCCTCTCGCAGTGGCCCCCATACCCAACCCCACCCCACACCTCACCCCACCACCATCACTACGACCACCATCACCACCACCATTCCCTCTTGCCTGAATTCTGAGTGGCAAAATATGGGGTTTTTCCTAAGTCACATTATTACCAAAAATGTTTGTTCTAAGCTTCTACATAAAATTAATTATTGGGTCACCGGCCGAGGCCCCTAATGGTTGGGAGCCCTGTTTATTGAACCTGTTGGACCTGATATTGCTAGGCCACTGCTTTAGAGAAAATGTAGCTAGGTAAGACTGTTGGAATAGATGGGGATTTCGATTTTCGTATTTACCATGTATATTTCGAGTTTTAGCTATGCCCCGCCCATCACTAGCTAAGCTCCACCCACACCTCGCTCGTGTTGGGAGCGATCGATCCCTGAACTCCATAACTATTAATTTCCAGAAAACTATATAGTTAAGCTGTTAAATATTTTGAAACCAATTTTACTGGGCGCTGTTGCTGCCTATGACAGCCACAGCACAGCGTCCAGTCAAAATAGTTACAAAGCATTCAACGGCATGTTTATTAAATAGTACAGACATACAATTCGTACAACGTGTCGGACTATTAAGAGTTAAAGACGGGCCAAATAGAATTATTTATGACGTAATGATTTTAACCTTATCGCACATATCACTGAGTCTATTATGATGTCATATGACGTTGAGGCTAAACATGACTTGGCACACGCCATATATGCATAATCAACGCCGATTCGGTAGTTGTCTAATAGATGAATCCAATCTGTTAGTCAAATATCTGATCCCATAATGAATTACGTCACGCGTATAATGACGTCGCAATCAATTGCGTTACGAATGCCGTATCTAAGTCCGTCATAAACGGGTAATAGTCCGTTGTACGAATTATATGTCTTTACAATTTAATAACCATTCTGTTGAATATTTTGAAACTTATTTGACCGGGCGCTGTTGCGGCACCAGTTAAATTACTTACAGAATATTCAACTGCTTATAGTTTTCTGGAAATCGATATTCATGGAGTTCATGGTTCGATTGATCCCAACACGAGCAAAGCGTCCGTCAACGCTTATGGCCGATCAGTCACTTAGCCATATTGTGACATGCATGGTCCTCTGGTACCTAGGTCAAGTCGTACACCAAAGGTCGTAGATCTGAATGATGCTTTTACCTGAGGCCCATCAACGGCGTAAATCCGGTCGTGGAGTGGTCGAGTCTCGTCACGCGTTAAGTCAAATTAGTTCCAAAACAATTGTCAGAATTTGTGAAAATTCGCATCGAAATTTTGTGAATTTAATATGCAAAACAATAATTTTTTTCCGCAAAATGGCCACCAACGCTTCAGGCTATAGCCTTCAGAGGGCAATACTAAACAGTAGCAAACAAAAGCTTCCCATTATTGGCGTATCAAGCAATTATTTATATAAACATTCGCGTGCATGGACTATGACTCGGGAGGTGAGGGATTGAACGTCAGGAATAGATGTTTATACAACTACCATCTTAGAACAATCACACCACCGATGCAGTAGTTGTATTGCAAGACTTAACACTAAATTATGCCTGATTAAAATAAATAATCGATTTGTGCTCGATTAAATCGATTTTTTCGATTTTTCGATTATTTTATTTTACACTCGATTATATAATCGCCGGGGGAAAAAATCGACTATTGATGAAATATCGATTAATCGAACAGGCCTAGTCTCGTGGTGTTTGAATAATTCATTAATCGGATCACATTGTGTTTTCCATAAAATGTTGATATTATTTAATTATGTGACCGTTATAAACCAGCCTAGATTCACAACAATCGACATTACCAACTATCACGCCCAGGATTAGACATCATATCTTTGAAGTTACACTCTCTACGCGTAAAAGCGACCGTACGGCAATGTCGCCAGCACCTCTCACCCTAGCAAATGAGTCCACCAGCCAGACCTACTAAGCGTATTAGCTACTGACCTACAAATGAGGACTTGGTATACTTTATTGAGTCATCTTGCTGGTGTTGCTAAATCTATATAATATATAATATGATGATATCAGCCAAATCACCAAATTTATATCACAGTGCTAAAGAGCATAACTATTACCATCATGAACTTCACCAGGAAAATGCTGTGCAAACTGTTAGAATGGTGTAGACAGATTATTTTCAAACATCATTCCTCGTACTACAAATAACTGTTGAAATAATCTAAAATAACGTGACTGCCTTTGATATGTAAGAATCGCTATAATATACACATATATATATATATATATATATATATATATATATATATATATATATATATATATATATATATATATATATATGTTTGTGGTTGTGAAGTGCAAAGGACTGTTCCACACTGTTTTGGGAACGAAATGTTGAATTGGGGAATCTCATTTCAAACTACGTGTAGTATCCTGTGTGGTAGTTACAGCTCCATGTCAAATTGTATTCAAAATATGCAACAGCACACCTGAATAATAGCAACCTTGTAATTGAGATTCTGGGAATCTAGGACTCGCATTGCTAAATCAGAGATAACACCGCCATATTGTAAAATCAATGTTATTTCGCTAAACAAGAACATGTTGATACGAATTAGAAAGCCGCTGAAGTCACTGACTCCAGACTTATAGTAAATAAAATCACATAGTGCAAACTAGTCGCATTATTCTGGCAGATGTCCAAGCAAACACCCGAACCATCAGGGACATGTTATCAATCTATCATATAGCCATGCACGTGTGTTTCTCTGTAATTGCATCGCTTGATGGTAAATATCAATTCATGAAGAGTTGTCTGACTCCTCAAGCCATTGCTTATTCAACAGCAACCGATTATTGAGCCAGTCATGTCAGCAGTAAACTTTCAAAAATAGTCTGTACTTGGCGTGTAAATGGGCATTTCTCAAGACACTGCAGAGAACAGTTTTGACCGGCTTGACCGTGAAAGGGTACAAATAGGATGCGGGTATAATCATGATAACAAACCTCAAAATATGTTTGTGTCGATAATCGTATCCAGGGTGGCATAAACACAACATAATTGATATACATAGTGTGTGCTCACAACTTCTCAGCCATAGCAGAGTAAGCCATGTGGCTAAATTAGAAACACATGCTCACTCACTTGGCCGTGTGCATATAGTTTCAATTTCTTTACTCTAGCCCCATCGAATGTAAGCCGATGCTAACAAATGGTAGGAGCTTTTCTGATTTAATAAATAAAGAATGCCCTAACCCCACTTGTGCCAACAGCGCCTCAAAGCGCTCAAAATACTACTTATATCAGTTTCAATGGTCAATATTTTTTAAGCAAGTTTAATTTTAGAAGACTTTTTTTTATCAATTTATCATTGGACTTGTGGTCGGGTTGACCATCAAAACGGTAACGCTAAAGAAAATCTATGTTTTTGGTTAGCCAGCGTCCATTTGAAAGCCAAGAGAAACGTACTTTGGGCACTTTACCCCTGGAATGGCTGGATCTGTTACCGAGCCTGTCATTCCAGTGGTAAATATTTAAAAAATACTCTTTTATCATGAAAATAGACATACCTCTAGACCATTACATAGCTGATTTTAGCTGGTTTCAATCAGAAGATTTGAAGTTTGAATGGTCAAGTTGAGGGTTTAAGCTCCCACCTTATGGAACACAGTAGCCCCTCTGGACAGGCGATCTCGATCTCGTAACCCAAGTGCATGATAGATGAGATGATTTTGGAAGTAAAAATTGTGGTTTATTAATGCAGATGGACACTCTCCTGTCATAATGCAGAACCATAGTCTGACCACAAGTGACAGCGTGTCTCGTACATAGGCTTGTTACCTTCATCGTGAAAGAGAAAGAAATCAAAATCTACTGATCCGATTCAGCTTATCTGTTAACACAGCCCATACAAGAGGAGTCCAGACTTTGGCTGTGATTTCTATAACAGAAGCCGATAAAAGAAGCCAGATCCGTTTCGGATCAATTTCTGGAGTTATGGATATCTCGGAAGCTCCCAGTCCGATTTGGTTCGTGTTTTAGTACAAGAAAACATGTGACTGTATACCATGAGTCCACAACTTTGGGTGGAATCTGATAAATCGGGAAAACCGAAAAAATATTTGACAATCCGAAAACGGTTTACAATGTGACAAAAAGTGGACAACGCGGGTCTATACGCTCTGATTGCTCGTGTTTCTCTTGTGTGAAAAGACAATATGATAACAGCCCCATTGAATATTTATAGCAAAGATGTTCCAATCATACCAGTAGATTTTCAAGATACCGTTAAAGCAAAGATATTTGAGCGGATATTTAATTTCCTCCTCTCGTATCTGAGCACTTTACGGTCCAGCTCACTTTGCTAAATCAACTGCCAATGCAATAACGCTGGCAATGTTTCCAATCGTACATTAGACAACTAAACGCACACGATGTTGCTCTAAGATAAATGACACGCAACCTCGCGTGCAAACATGAATGCGTACCTGCGTACAAACTAGCACTTGTAGAGATAACACATCAGCATCACTGCAAATAGATAGTATTTAATCCATTCAATCCCGAAATCTTAGGACCCAAATTTCCAGGTGGCTGTATAGGTAAGTCTTTGCACAGGAAGAAACTGATTTGACACAAACTTCTTGCTGCCTACGTCAGCGACAGCTTTCGCTCAAATTATTTTCGAAATCTTCAACAAAATATGTATCAGGTTGTAAATGAGTTTTTGAAATCGTGCTCTCGGCTTCACTGGGTTAATACAGATGTCTATAAGATTCAAATGAGAATTTATCGCAGTCTACCAACCGTACGTTTAGCAGTAAGTACATTGTCCCTTTGACAGTATCTAAGGATCCATGGGATAGCATTGACTTTGACAATACAATTACGACTTCTAAATTCATTACATCCTGTCTCGATCATAACACTGTTTATGGGAATTGCGGGTAGAAAGTTCTGCTACGTGATGTGTGTCTGATAGATGATGCAATTTGGCATATCTGTATATATATCGCGATGCATATATACACATCCACCCAGCCAGCCATCAAATTATCCACGATAATGAACTATTTGGGAATATTTGAAATATATTAATTTTTTCCACACTATTGAGCAAATTTTGCCTATGGTCTGGCCGTTCTCATAATCCTTCTATTCTACGTCTATAGAAAAGCCATAGCATTGAAACTAATATATATTTTATTTCTTATCGTTGTAATCTAGTTTCCATCGTCTTCACTGTCCACTCAATAAATGATCATCTCCCAATACGCATTATGTTCCATTCTCCTGGGCTACTGGCCAGAATGACAGGATAAAAAGAAAGTATTGAAAGCGTTCAGTCAAAGGAGTCTGTCGTTGATGGTATGCCATAGGCATGACGGGAGATTTAACCCAGTTAGACATTAACCATTTAAGCCCGGAATTCACAGTACCTCAATTTGAAGGCTTGCTTATTGCTAACGTGTTGAGGGTGTTGAAGCTAATGTAACTGGAACCATCTCCCTGTCAAATTAGTTTCAAACTTGTAATATAGTCACCAGACTTTCTCACATTGTGACTAGGTTTTCCGGGGTTTTTCTTGCTATTCACTTTCAAACGGTTGGCATCATGACCAAAGGTCAGAATCTTCTACAATAACATCCCACCCCCATCCCACACCCATTGCACCGCCAGCCCCGTGGTGAGCTTGCAAAACTCATCTATCCAGAGAGGCGATCTGGTGAATACAAATCAGTTAGCAGACATAATGGACCTTTCCAGTTTTAGCTATGCCCCGCCCATCTCTAGCTAAGCTCCTCCCACACCTCGCTCATGTTGGGATCGGTTTCCAAAAAACTACACAGGTAAGCTGTTGAATTTCAAAATATTCAACAGCATGTTTATTAATTAGTAAAGAATTACAAAGACATACAGTTCATACAACGTGTCGAACTATCTGAGATTTTTTGACGGTCTATATGGAACTCTTTGTGATGTAATAATCGTGACGTCATAATACACGTGCTGAGCTGATTATGACGTCATACTAGGTTAGATGATGGATGGATACTCTGGATAGGTGAATTTCTTTATGAGCCACACGATGTAGATTGACTATAATTAATGATTTAAATTAATGCTATCACCGTGTGGATGAGGTAATTACTAACAATGAGCAAGAATTCAAACGTCACTGATTAAAAGCGTTACCCCTGCCACTGCAAAGCCAGCCAAAACCGGCCTTTGCATGGTCGTGGGGAATGTGCATTCCTGACCAAGATAAAACAATTCTTTAGAAATGTACTACTGGAATGATTGGCTCGATAACTGAACCAGACCTTTGTGGTAAATTTTCAAAAATAGTCTTCTCTTGGGTAGCAAATTGATGTTCAACGACCAAATATGGTGATAATCTTCACAAAATGTATCCATTAAAGGGGTAATTGCCTAAGAATAATGGTCACGAAAACGACTCCTGACTATACGTACAATGACACTCATCAAAGTACATATTGCAATGCATTTCAGATCATTCGTTATCTAGTTCAATCGCCTAAATAATTGTGCATCGCATGACGTTGCGTGGTATCGTGTATGTTGGCAATATCTTTGCTTTCAGGATATGTGTGTGCCATGTGTATTGCATGCCATAAGTAGGACATTATCATCACTAATTTTAATGTGCAAAACATTTATTTTATGTCGAGTTGCATTAGCCCCTCTTGTGTCAACTTATCCCTTAAAGATTCAAACCTTCCCAGCAGGCACATGACGTTGTTTCAACGTTGAATCCACGTTGAAATCACGTCATGACGTGATTTCAACGTGGATTCAACGTTGAAACAACGTCATGTGCTCGCTGGGTTCTAGTTAAAACCAACTAAAATCAGCTATGTAGTGTTCTTGAGGAATGTGTATTTTCGGGCCAAGAGAAGCGTATTTTTTAATATTTACCACTGGAATTACTGGCTCGGTAACCGAGCCAGTCATTCCAGTGATACATTTTTTAAAACACCCTTCCATTGACCTTCAAATGGACACTGGTTAACCAAAAACTTAAATTTTCCTTAACGTTTCGTTTTTGATGGTCAAGCCGGCCAAAGTTCAAGTGTTAAATTTATAAAAAATAGTTTTCTAAAATTAAAATTACTTGAAAAATGTTGACCATTGAAACGAGTACGATATAAATAGTATTTTGAGCGCTTTGAGGTGCTGTTGTCACAGGTGGGTTTAAATAAAAATTCGAATACAGTACATAAATCAGACATCATCTCTTATATACCAAAGCATCCCTAGACACCATGTACTCAGCTCTCCAGATAAGGCGCGTACAAGCAGTACGTTCGCATAGAAATCATCATTTAAATATTCATGCGTACCATGTACGCCTCGTGTAAATTCAGTACGCATCAGTGTATTAAACTGCCCGTACCGGCCTGTTGTCATTATCAAATATAGCCTACTTAATTACACGAAGGGGAATCAACACACTAATCACATACAATGGCATACCAATAAGTACTCGCAAAAGCCGTGCTTATATTACCATCACTAAACGGTATGATCTCCATCTCCGCAAGAGGATATTCTTTTCTTTATTACAAGAGCTTTGCGTTACATATGTGCACCTATAGCCGTGTCAATGAAAGAAATGTAATGGACATTATTTTCGTACATATTGCCAAATGAGCTAAACTATCACCGGAACCTAGTTGTTCAAGACATATTTTAGCTGGAAATAGGATTACAGGCATAACTTTTACAGTAGCCGTCATAACCTCATAACCGTGAATAGTGATGAATTTGACCCAGACTATAATCCACCGCAATCTTTCACAAACTCTGTCTGAATCTCAAGGAAGGCATATCTTATATGACATTTGTAATTTTAAGGATAACATATGAGTGGATATGGAAGATTTTTCAATTGTGAATATTTCATTAGATACGGCAAAATATACAGACATATTTGTAAAAAAAATATGTTCTTTCACACTTATTTTAATTGGAGAGGTAATTATAGCAATAACTTTTAATATGAAATTTACATTTAAACTGCCAATAACAACTGCATGTTCTCTTCACCTGATTTAGTTTACCGGCAGATATTAAAAGATCTGTTACGTTATTACAGTAAACAATATATTAGCGCTTCTAACCTGGGATTATATTTTTAGTAAGATACTTGCCAAGATTAAATGAACAATATTCTAATTGCAATAACCTGTCTTGTCAGCACTTCTATACCTTGGTCCCATCTTAATCAAATAGGAAGCAAAAAACTGGAATTTCCCTTCTAAATATAGAGATATTATGAAAATGTGGCGTCCATAACACTTTTCCTTCTATTTTATATATGTCAATGATACATGTATGTTATAGTTGGAGCTCTGCTAATTATTTTGAAAACAATTTGACTAACTTATGTACGTGATTAATTGCTGTCTGTAATTTCTTTCAGCCAAACTAACTTTAAAATTTACCTCCTTTGAAACAAATTTCAGAATTCAGAATGACAAGTATTATTATAGCAATAATATTTATTCATTTGCCAGTATGCCGCAGAGATAGTTTTTAGAATGCTAGTGCATTTCTATAGCCTAATCGTGGCCCACCACAACGCAGCTAGATTTAAAATAAACACACTTGATATAAAAATATTTTTTCATTCACAATTAAAATCTGGTTGGCATGACTGACTAGTTAGTTGATCAATACCAACGCGTCCCAAACACCCTGCCCCAACCATGACATGTAACTGTAATGCCAAATTTTGAAAGTGTGCTGGCCTTAGGAAATAAATGGGTGGTGGGGTTGACTAGTTTATCCCTTTAATGCTAAAGTCGGCCAAAAACGGCTTCTGCAGTGGTCTTTGGAAATGTCCATTTGTAGACCAAGAAGACTATTTTGGAAATTTACCACTGGAATGACTGGCTCGATAGTCAAGTCACTCATTCCAGTGATAAGTTTTCAAAAATAATTTTCTCTTGGTTTGAAACTGGACACATTCTCTGAGAAAGCAGAAATTTTCTTGAACAAATTTGAGGATTAAAGGACGACACAGTGGTCACGAGAGAAAAAGGACTGATTGCAGCTGTAGGATATTTCTACTACTACAGCCGCAGAATACAGTAATCATTCATACATACTGTAGCATGACGATCTGATGGTATAATTACGCCTCAACCATTTCCCGTCTCCGCCAACGTGAGCAGGAAACTAGACGTGTTAATGACCGACCACGATCTGGCAGACCGAGAGCAACAACACCACGAGAAGACCGCTACTTAGTGACGTCATCACGACGTCACAGGTTTGAGACTGCGCCGCGGCTGTCCCGTAATTTGCACACCGCTACCGGAACTACAGTGCATGCACAAACTGTGCGAATCAGACTCCATGATGCTGGACTGCGTCGTCCACTTGTTGCTGTTCCGCTTACAGAGCGTTACATCGAGAATCGTTTTGCATGGGCAAGAACTCATCAGCGATGGCGTGCTCAACAATGGAGCCACGTTTTGTTCAGTGATGAGTCGAGGTTTTGTGTGGATGTGGCAGATGGTAGGCAACGGGTTTGGCGACGTTTAGGAGAACGGTATGATACAGCCAACATCATTCAGCACGACAGGGTCGGTGGCGGCAGTGTCATGGTGTGGGCTGGAATCTATGAAAATGGCAAAACAGATCTTATTCTGATTCGCAGAAATTTAACGGCTCAACGTTACTGTGAAGAAGTTGTCGCCCCTGTTATCATCCCTTTTACGCATCATCATGCAGACTTTATGTTCCAGCAAGACAACGCCCGTCCTCATTCAGCTAGGGTCACCAGTGATTTCATTGAGGCTAACAACGTTCCGGTGTTGGACTGGCCATCGCGATCACCGGACCTGTCTCCTATCGAAAACGTGTGGGACATTCTTGGCCGTATGGTGCGTGAGAACCATCCACATCTTCACAACATGCGGGAGCTGGAAGCTGCACTGCTCCAGGAATGGGATGCGATTCCTCTTCGTGACATCAGGTGCTTAATTCGAAGCATGAGAAAGCGATGTACGGCGGTGGTTAATGCGCGTGGAGGTCACAACCGGTATTGACAGCTCAGTGTCATTATTTAAATTGGACCCTTCCGTTGAGTTATGCCATGTTAAAGGCGAGATGCTAGCATTACAGTAACAATGGTTACTTTGGTTCAGTATATATATATATATATATATATATATATATATATATATATATATATATATATATATATATATATATATATATATATATATATATATATATATATATATATATATATACATATGCCAGTTGAAAAATTAAGGAGTACCGCACTCTCAACTAAAGAAAGTTATGTGGAGCACTGCATGTACTAGCATAATGTGCTTACGCTGTATTGGCCGTAGCATAAAACATGGAATATTCTAGTCATACGGAATGGCCCACAGCCGGACTATAGTCTGTAAAACTATCACTTTCTGTAGCGCTTAATAGCATCCATAAAGCACCCATTACTATGTTAGGAAGTCGGTCATGAAACTCGAATAATTCTCCCTGATGGTTCTCATAAACATTTATGATTATCTCGAGGCAAGGCCATTCTTCAAACTGCATACCATGAAATCAATACATAAAATACCGTAAATCAGATACAATTGGGATTGATAAATATTGTTTCCTGTGCGTAAAGGCAGAGCTATCTCCTGCTAGAATCACATAAACAATCCATACCAATTTCCGCTGCTACACATTTGTCTTCTAACAACCAGCATTTTGATCATGAGCGAGATTTAGGGCTAAATAGACGGATCTGTTTTTATCCGTATGACCTGCCCATTTCTAGTTAACCTCCGTGCGTTAGAATCGATTTCAAACTTTGAAACACGAATTTTTAAATTTCGAGGCAACTGTATAGGTTAGCTCTTGAATATTTTCAAATTTGACAAAATGCCGTTGCTGCCTAAGGCCTATGGCAGGAACAGTTACTAGTGGAATTAGTTTCAAAATAGTCAGCATGATGTTTATTAGATTGTAAATCCGTCAAAGACATACATTTCGTAAACTTCGTGAAGGCCCTTTCCATCGTCGCAAGGTGGTCTACGTCATTTTAATTGTAACGCCAGCTATCATGTGATGTATTAGCCTATGTCATCAGATCCTTGAGTTACAGAACGGATCCCTCCATTGGCAGACGTTATTGCCTATAGCTCCGGCAACACATTTTCCACAATGACATGAACGTGTCGCACTAATGACAGTGATGTAGCATAGATTGGTGCACACTTCATGCCGGTGTCGGAGAGACGGATAGTGCCATTAGTATCCCACACCATGATTTTCTGGTAATACTACCACGGAATGTGTGACGTCATATATGTTAGGGCACTATTATATAATATTGATCAAATACGCTTTTGGTGTCTGACGGTGAATTCAAACAGCTTACGTCATATATGAGGTCATAAGGTCGTAGTAGCCAGACGACTCGTAACCTGGCGCCTTAATAGTGCCTGAATCCATACACCCACTAAGTAGGCATTATCTATCCCGATTTAGTTACAGAAAATGTGTTGCCATGACGACCAGTATAGGTTGCGTTAACTAGACCATCTCTAAGAAGTGAAAAATATAAATTCCACTAATGGCAGATATGGATGAACAGTAAACCATTGTAGAGAAGATTACATAATTATGAACACATATGACAGATTAATGCTGAATGGAAATGATCTAATGGCTGCCTATGGTGATAAAGTGTAATCACAAATCAAATGCCAATGACGCACAAGAAGGGGGTCACGTGATATCGCCATGGTCAGAGAGAGCGGCCAGATCAGGAGATACCAGATTGTTTTATTTGCCACATAAATATCACGCTATTATGTCTACTATTCTTTTAATTCACACAACTAAGTGTTTGCTGTGTCGATGTATTGCACCATATATATACACCTGTGCAAAAGTTAAGCACCACCCTATTTTTACGCACATGCGAGGGTATATCCATGTGCTATGAAGAAAGCAATAGCATAAACATTTATGTACCCATCCATCTTAGTGCAAGAGGTAATAATGCAACTAGAGGAATGCTGATTATGATCGTGGGGAAACACTGTATGTTTTTGTTTGAACTTGAAAACGAGGCCTGAATATGGTTACGTTGACACAACTGACAACTATTGCCCTACAGTTGACACACGTGGCTAGATCGTCAGTAATGGTGTCTGAAAACGAAGTTTAACATCTGTGCACGAGTTTGAGACTGTCATTATTAATACCGGGTATATCCACCTTGTGCCTGGATGACGGCCTGAACACGACGTCTCATGCTGGTCACCAACCGACTGATACGCCATTGTGGTATTCGTTGCCATTCAAGATGGAGTGCGTCTGTTAATTCCTGTAGGTTCTGCACAGGAGGATCCCTCCTTCTCACCATGTTTCCCAGAATGTCCCAGATATGCTCAATAGGGTTCATGTCAGGGCTCCTTGCTGGCCATGGTAGGGTTTCGATGGCATTCTGGCGGAGGTATTCATGCACAGCTCTAGCACGATGTGGTCGGGCGTTGTCATCCATGAATATAGGGTGGGTTCCAGGTGCATGATTTACAAAATGAGGGACCACAACTCTATCCAGTATGGAATCTTGATATCTTTGTCCATTTAGTGTTCCAGGTACAGTCAACAGATCCAGCTTACAATCAAATGAGATGCACCCCCATATCATAACGGAACCTCCACCAAATGGTACTTCTTCCATGATGTTACGTTGGTCGTACGCCGTGCGTCTGGACCTCCATACACGAGTTCGACCATCTGTGGCATGAAGCAGGATCCGACTTTCATCGGACCGGTGTAGCCGTCTCCAGGATCTCATGTTCCAGTGTCTTCTTTCGTTGCACCACCTCAGACGCTCCTCTTTGTGGTGTGCAGTGAGGAGAAGACGTCTGACAGGTCTCCTAGCTTTCATGCCAGCAGCATACAGTCTCATTTTGACGGTAGACATTGACACTCTATTGCGCGATTCCCATTGCTGGCTGAGCACTCTGCTGTTGGTGAATGGAGATCTCCTAACAAGGCGTACTAGGGCTCGATCATCACGGGCAGTAGTCTTCTTCGGTCTTCCAGATCTAGGCCTGTCCTTCACCTCGTTAGTTTGCCCATGTTTTGCAATCAAACGACTGATTACAGTATGGTTAATGTTCAGCTGTCTGCCAATCTCTCTGCATGACATACCAGTGGTATGCATGCCTATGATTTGCCATTTCACACGATCACTTAACCTTCGTCTTGCCATAGCGGTTCACAATCAAGAGCTAATTCTCTCTGTACAAATAAACCACGGTCATGAACACAAAATTCCTAATCTTGTCGCCTAAATCTGTATGTAATGTTCTACACCTCAAACTGGACTTTTACATAACTGAACACGTGTGCTGTTTCCCGCCACGCACGGACATCAAGCGGCGTGAAGTCATGCATGCATGTGCATTTCGTACTTGGAATTATGTCAGCTAACGCGGGGACAAAAAGTATGGCAGCCTAGTTGTACCATCATGTTTCTACGTTCTATTGTTTTTGCTGGTGCTTAACTTTTGCACAGGTGTATATATGGCAACAGCACAGCACAAGCATTCCTTATTTCTGATTCGGAATTACAAATTATTCTGAGTGAATACTAATCACAATATTATTTCGAAAACATAAACAACGAAGTAGTATGCAGACCTATGATCAAAGTTCAGTGTGAACAGTACATAGTCACCATATGCGGCATCAGAGTGAGTGGGTGGTGAGGAGATATCAGATCTATGGATGAATCAACTTTTAACTATGCACCCCCCCCCACTCCAAGCTGCGCTCCGCCCACGATTAAACCATGAACTCCTGAATTTCAATTTCCAGAAAACTATACAGGTACGCTAATTGGACTGGGTGATGTTGCTGCCTATGGCTATAAAGTTACAGTAGTAAAGACATACAATTCGAACGCATGCCGGACTTTTAAAGGTTCATGGCGGACTAAGCTACGTCAATCATTGCGCATTTTGATTGCGGTGTCAACCTACATTGGCCTATTTCATTATGACATCATATGCTTGAGTGGCAGATTGGATTCAACCATTGGCATAACATATTAAGCATACAGGTAATCAATCAATTCGCATGATATATGTTATAGCGGTTCATGCGATAAACAGTCACCCGCACTGCTTTGTTACTGTAAGCGTACCTCTCGGTCCACCTTAACCCCTCTTGTGTCAACAGCGCATTAAAGCGCTCAAAAGAATATTTATTTCAATTAAGCATTTGATTGCCAATACTTTTCAAACAAATTTTGATTTTTGAAGACAAAAAGAGTATTTTTGTAATTTTATAACACAAAAAAATAGATTTCTGTCATCGTTCAATTTGACATTCATCAAACGTAATGGCCAAGAAAATTCATTTATGCTTAGCCAGTGTCCAGCTGCAGACAAAGAAGAGTATTTTTTTGAAAATTTATCACTGGAATGACTGGCTCGGTTAACCGAGCCAGTCATTCCAGTGATAAATTTTCAAAAATATTTTTCTCTTTGCCTGCAAATGGGCATTTCTGAAGATCACTGCAGCGGTCGTCTTTGGCCAACTTGACCATTAAACGGTTAAGTTGACACAAGAGGGGTTAAAGGATTGGAAAATTAGCATCGTATTAATTATTCGTGTTTCACGTTACATTTGGGACAAATTAATGCTAGTATATATGCTAGAGTTTGTTTAGTCAATATTTATTCCGCTACCTTCCCTAGAGAAGTACTATGCTGTGGGTCAAATAGGAACATGGCGTTAGTGGCATGTTTATAGCATCTTATAATATGTTCATTATAGTACAGCCTTTTGTAAATCACTGGTGCATTTTGGTTATTCCACTCGTTTAACTGATAGACATGGATATGATTGATGGCCAATAACTGTGAGTGAGTCTCCTCATGCAGATGACAAACTAACCAGCCTCTTCACAACAGAATGCAAACCAGGATCTGGCAGACGTATAGCACCAGTATTATTGACCAGTTTATGGCCACATTTGGATAAGAAAATAAAAATATTTGCTTATTGAATATCTATTTGTGGGCCATTAAACATTTTTTTTTTACAAATGTACCACTGCAATGGCTGGCACATATATTGAGCCAATCATTCCAGTGCTGACTTTCAAAAATACTTTTCTCTCGGCCTGCGAATCGACATTCCTCAAGACCAATGCACAGGCTGGCTTCGCCATTATCGTATTAGGCTGTATTATAAAAGCAAAACGCCATCTTTTAAATTGTGTTAAAACATAAATATAAATATTACCTCTACTAGTGCAATATCAATCAATCAGTTTCCAATACAGTGATTGGGCGGGGACTTGTGCCTTGAATGTTATGCATGATGTGTGGCCATTGCGCTGCTGCAGAACATTGCGAAGTAACCCATTGAATCCTGGATTACAATAATCTAAATTCCTAGCTCGGAGGCGTACAAATGCAGATAAGCTATTGAATAGTTTACGTTGTTGCCGTAGGAAGCAACAACTTCGAATTAGAATCATGTTCGTTTCATTGCATTCAACATAGGCCTACTCTCTATTAAATTATAAATAAGAATTAGAATTAGTTTTACTAAGTTCTTATTAAAAGGGTTAAATCGATATTAGAGTGAGCCTTTGAAGTCTAGTTCCGGACATGGTTGCTTTTTAATTACGCTTTCATTCCGGGTAAGAATATGCAATAATACAGACGATGATGTGAACAAAGATTGCGTGTGTCAGAAGAAGAGTGTCTCAGGAGATGTGTGTCATCTCAGATTTGCCTGTGGTATACATTGTTGCAATGTATATTGTACCTGTCTCCCTTTCTCTCAATCAAACCGTTTCCTCTCTCTCTCGTTCAATGACTCCCACCGCCACCCACTTACCCATCCATCACCTCTGAATCCTCTCACCCGCTCTCGTACGTTCCTCTCGCTGCCATCCATCCCCCATCTTCCTCTCCACACCGTCCTACCCCATCTCTCTCCCTCTCCACACCGTCCTACCCCATCTCTCTATCTCTCTCTCTCTCTCTCTCTCTCTCTCTCTCTCTCTCTCCCTCCCTCTCTCTCCTTCTCTCTCCCTCCCTCTCCCTCCCTCCCTCCCTCTCCCTCTCCCTCCCTCCCCGTCATCCCTCCCCACTCTCTCTCTCCCACCCACCCTCTCTCTCTCTCCCCCTTTCTCTCTCTCCCCTATCTCTCTCTCCCCCTCTCTCTCTCCCCCCTCTCTCTCTTTCTCTCTCTTTCTCCCTCCCTCTCCCTCTCTCTCCCCCTCTCTCTCCCCTCTCCCCCTCTCCCTCCCCATCTCCCTCCCTCCCTCCCCCTTCTCGAAAACCGTGCGCGTGTGTATCTGTATGCATGTGCGTGTGTTCGACTGCGCGTATATATGTGAGCGTACGCGCGCGCGTCCGCCGAGCGGGGTTACGGTTGTCAGATGTTACTGGAGGCCTATGGACGTCTAAAGATTACATACGCAATTGGATTAATCTGATGAAAATATGATGCCTATTCCACGTGAATAAATAGGTTCTCAGTAAGATATGTGGATGGCGATATTATGAGATCAAATTTAGCAAATGTGGGAATGTGTAGATTATGTTGTTTGACGCAGGAGATGTTGACCATACCGTGAGAATATTAAATATGTAAATGCTTCATACAACAGAAACATGATTTAATAAGGACCCGGCATCATCATGTACACGACAAAAGCGAACACCGTTAAGCGCACCAATACACATGGACATTGAAAGAGGTGGCACCCTAAGTACAGACCACTAATGTCGTAGGACATGCGTTCTGTGAATACACGATGATGGTTGTATAAGGTGGGTGGCTGTGTCATCGCCTGTCGTGAGACTTATATCCTGAGACCGAAAGACAGGATGTCTCTAACACAGGTTTGAAACGAAACAACCTATTTCACCATCAATTGTACATCACGTCATTGTAATTTCTATCTTTGTACCTAATACCGTTTCCTAATTCTGTATTCATTTCCTTGAAATAATGTTCAGTCAGAGGTTGGCTCGTCGAACCGAGCAGCTTTAAAGTTTCCATGTATTGGCACTATCCATCAAGCGGTGACAGATGTGAAAATGAAATTAGGGATCTGAGCTCGCCTCTGCTGCGTGGTTGCTATTCGGAAATAAACGCCCGGCCATGCTAATTTGAGAAGTGCGTCTTAAACGGATGTAGAAAACTGATTTGGCAGTCAGTATCTGTTCTAACGGCGGATTAAGCATTCTCTTCTCCTGATTTCTAGGCACCCGATGCAATTGAAAGTACGTTGCCACGACAACCAAACAACGGGCTCTAATTCTGTCAGCGCGTTGTTGGTCGTCATTAGTGCATGACCTCCGCATTTTTGTAAGCATCATGGATTACAGCATCTTCACGTTGACAGTTCTGTCAAGTGAAGCTTTGTGAGAGGAGCTAAAGATCAACACACTAATCCTATTATTAAGCCGAATAACTTTGCGCACATTGAGTTCTGCCGCATGCTGAAGGCTGTCGGATTAACAGAGATAGCGGCGAGATTGATGCATGAAGACAAATTAATGATATTAGGACACGTATTAGCACCAGGTGAAAGCTAGACAGACTGTAGCAATCAGTCTGATTGCAGATTACTCCGCTAAACGAGCACGATACAAGCCCACGATTCCCACCACTATTTAACTAGAGCATTGCTTTCTTGAAATGTCGTATTGCATAGTCGCTCGTATTATAGTAGACTGCTACAGGAACAGCCTACAATATACCTTTCCAGTTTTAACTACGCTCCGCCCATCTCTTTCTAAGCTCCAACCGCACCTCGTCCGTGTTGGGATCGATTGATCTCTGAACTCCCTGACTATCAATTTCCTGAAAACTATACAGGTAAGCTGATAACTATTTTGAAACTAAATTAGTTTCAAGATATTAAACAGAATGCTTATTAAATGGTAAAGACATACAATTCGGACAATTAAGCGGTAAAGACGGACTATGTCGAGTCATTCATGACGTCATGATTATGACGTCACATGATATCATATGATCGATGGATAAACTAGTAAAGGTCCATTGTCAGAAAACCGACGAGTATTCAAACTAGAATATGGAATCTGTTATTGGAATATAAAGGGGTCGGTGCTTTAAATAAGCATGTCTATTGCGACCACCTGCCTGTGAGACGTACCCGATGGAGGTTCTCTATGGTGGTTGGCCATGTTGCAACCTTATTTTGGAAGCACTCTCGTGTGGCCTCAAATATAGTTGTGGTAAATGCTTCCTATTAAACAGTAATCGACTTAATTGAGAAATTTTAATTGGCAATATGGTGTCCACTATAGCCCCATTTTACAAAAGCATCAATTTTCAAGATGATTATGTTGAATGCATTCGATGTTACTGACTGAGTCTTCATCAGGCAATTATTATTAAACTCCAAGGACAGGAATTTGCAAGCGCATAGTAGTAATGCATGACACAACTAATTGTAGGAGGATACCACCTATCCATAGATGCCAATGGAGGATTACAGTTTATTCATCAGTCATGTGATGTCATAATCAACCACGTGGCGTGTAGGGTGACGTCATAATTAATTACACCATTAGTAACGTATCTCAGTTTGTGACGAACCCTTACTTGAAAACGGGCAAGTGTCTGTACTATTTAATAGATAGATAAAGACTTGATGCTGTATAACTGTAACAGCTGGGCAGCTCCACGGGCAGCTCTGGACAAACTCAACGCCTGCCCCCCGCAAACACCTACGCACCATCACCGGACACCGATTGCCAGACAGCATAATTTCCGACGATGCACTATACAAGATGTGTAATACGTCGCCGCTGTCTGTAAAAGTTGCCCAGCAAAGATGGTCCAGGATTGGTCATGTGCTAAGGATGCCAGAAGAGACACCAGCTCAGAGAGCCTTGGAATTCGCCCTACTCGGAGCCAGCAAATACAAAGCCAGGAGAGGACGTCATTGCATAAATCTGCTAAGCGTACTGCAAGGTGACCTCAAGAAAGAATGACTCGGTACACTCAAGTCAAGAATGGACCTGAGGAACCTAAAGATTTCGGCTGAAAACAAGACACAGTGGGTAAAAGCGGAGAAGGACAGATTGCAGCTGTAAGATGTTTCTACTACTGCAGCCGCAGAATACAGTAATATTCATACTATTTAATAAACATATGGTTGAATATTTTGAAACTAATTTGCAGCAACAGCACTCAGTCAAATTAGTTTCAAAGTATTCAGCAGCGTAGTTGTACAGTTTTCTGGAAATTTATAGTCAGTGAGTTTAGGGATCGATTGATCCCAACACGGGCGAAATGTGAATGGAGCTTAGCTAAAGATTGGCGTGGCAATAGCTAAATCTGGATTCCTCCGTTGTCGGCCTTCTCTACTCTGACTGCTTTAAAGGTCAATCACAATATTGCAAAATCAATATTATTTTGTTAGACTTAAAGTTCTCATATCCCCTTAAATATAGACACTTTTGCACGAGATATGAGATGCCGTTGATTTCTGATCAATTTACTCAGAGTGCAATGCTACCCAGCGTGCAATGCTACCCAGCATGCAATGCCCTGCATCCATAATCGTTGTAGGTATTGGAGGCCATATTCGTTTAGTCTATCGTCTGCATAAGCCAAGATTTCTCAAACAAACCCAACCTGCTTGCACGTGCAAATAGTCAGTTGTCCTCCAGCTCTGGAAGCGTAAGCACGCACGTAATTCGTATTCACAGCGGTACATTCGGCAGTCTGTATTTCAATACTGTTCAGAGAAAGTGTCAGCTTCCAGAAGAATATAGGAGAAAGCTTGTATATACTTTGACAATAATTTGCGTGAAAGTTGTTGCTATAAATGACAGTAACAATATTCAGTCAAATTATTGTGAACATAATTAGTAGGTAATGCGATGACTTCCTGCAACATATCTTATACTAATTTGAATGAACATTGTTGCTGCAACAACTTTCAGTCTAAAATAACCTTTATAATGTTCAGTGTACACTCGCTAGTAATTTGAAGAGGAATTTGATTAAGTTGCTGATTACTAAAGCACCAACGACATTGTAGAATTGTTATCCTTGCACATGCAGTCAATATCTTACTACATAAGTAGATTGAGCATAGGCCTATGTCCTACATATACTTTCTCGCGAAGACTGAAGGATTAGCAAACAGTGCGCAAGTTAGTTGCCGGGATTGTGCATTTGATTGAAATGCATTGATCGAGCAGAAACGTACATACCCTCGCTTGACTAAATATTTCTTTCACGTAGGCAAAGCTAATTTTGGGCATATACTCGCTCTACTTAGATAGCAATATTGAACGTCATATGATTCTATGGACAACATTTTGATAACGTTGGTGCCTTATTCAGCAATAACTTACAGTAAAATTGCACTGCAAATACGTAGCGAGTGTTGAGTGAAATAATGATTATTTTAGAACATACAGACTGAAACCTCTTGCAGCAACAATGTTCATTCAAATTAGTATTAAATCGGTAGCAGGTAGTAATCGCATGATCTACTAATTATTTTGACAATTTGCCAGAATGATGGTGATGTTATTGATAGCAACAACTTTCATGCAAATTATTTTCAAAGTATATAAACGCTTTCTCATATTTTCTCGTGGAAATTGACACACTTTCTCTGAACAGCGTGGAAATACAGACTGTGGAATATACTGCCGTGAATACGTCCTACGTGCATGCTAATGCTTCCAGAGCTGGCTGACAAATGACTATTTGCACGTGCAAGTGGGTTGGTTTTGTTTGAGAAATCCTGGCTTGTGAAGACAATAGACTAAACTAATATGACGTCCAATAGTTACAACGAGTATGGAGGCACGGCAGTGCATGCTGGACAGCAGTGCATGCTGGGTTGCATTGCAGTCTGGGTAAATTGAACAGAAATCACCAGGCATCGCATATCGCGTGCAAAAGTGTCTATATTTAAGGGGATATGAGAACTTTAAGATATTTTTTACAGACTCAATCTATCACTTAATCAATTCCTATTGCACACTGGGCCGTTCCAGTTTTAGCCATTCCCCACCCATCTCTATCTAAGCTCCACTCACACTTCGCCGTGTTTGGATTGATCGATCCCGGAATGCCATGACTATCAATTTCCTGAAAACTACACAGGTAAGCTGTTGAATATTGTGTAACTAATTTGACTTTGTGCTGTTGCTGCCTCCCAATCAAATTAGTTTCAAGATATTCAACAGAATATTTATTAAATAGTAAAGACATACAAGTCGTACAACAACGCATAGTCCGTCTTCAGATATGCGTTCTTGACATACTTATCGACGTCATTCATGACGTCATTCATTATGGTGTCATTCTACACGTCGCATGGTTGGGTTGATAAAGTGGACAGGTCTATTATTCCGAGTGATGCTTGATATAACATCCGAACCGTCTAGTACAGATGGTGACAGTTCTACAGCATGTGCTTGACTTCGCATGTTTGTGGAAAGGACTGGAATGATGCTAAATCCCAATAAATAGACAGATGTTCCACCAGGATCATGAATAGTTGACATTTAAATGTTTTCAATGAATCCAGAAATATGCTTAGACGGTGAAAGAAATAGTGGCTCCATTTTAAACAATGTTGCTGGAAGATGTTGCTGAAAGCTGTGCAAATTGAACACATAATGGCCTTTTTATGAAGCACACCTTCTCATACGAGCGGCGATGTCGAAATCGGATTTATTGTATGAACTATCTAGTAGCTTTATAATTGGCTACGTGACCATAAATTGTATGTGCAATTCAATCCCGGTGTGTTGTTAAAGCCGCATATTCACGCTGTAATTTGTATTTGGAATTCAATCCCAGTCTTTTGTTAAAGCTGCATATTAACAGGGAAATGCTTAAAAATAGAATTGTTAAAATTGCATGCTTGTAGAGGCTTAAATTGTGTACCTAGATGTAAGGCATCGAAGTACATCTTAGCATATGATGGTCTCATTCCATGGAAATTAATATAATTTTGTAAGCTGTGAAATTGAAACAGAGAGACAGGTGCCACTATTTCAAATTCACAATTAAAATTACTATTTTTTATTTTACGGACTGAAATTAGCCTATTCTAAAATGTATTTCATTTCATTACATCTAGTCACACAATATAAGGTTCTAAAAGCATTGAATTTTAACAATTTAACAAGTTTAACCCATTTTAACCCAATGCACATTGTAATAAAAATTTAATAATATGCAGGCAACTAGCAAATAAGACCGTGTACATAATGCTTTGTTCCTACCTTATTCCGCTGGAAAGTACATCATAGCAACTGTTACTGAGGCAGTGCTAAACCAGTACTAGGCCGCATTAGCCCAGTATTAGTTGAGTACCGGTCCAGTACCCTGCGATGTAAAGGTAGTCGCTTAAGAGGACGGTTCTACAGCATACCTCACCAAATAGAGCATGCATATTGACACTGTGGAAGAGGGCCTCTCGGTTAACGCCATTATGATGTTGTTTTTTGTGTAGCAGATTCAACTAGATGAAATGCAATTTCTGTGCCAGCAAGTATGCGTGTTGTGGTCAAAATCTTACCCCTTTATCCGATTTACCCGGTTGAACCTGTATAAAATCTATGATACATTTGGCCTTTGGTTTCTTTATAATGGTTAGCGATGTGTGCAGTGCCTGGTGTGCAAAGATCACATCGATCCACAATGTGCAGTGGGGTTGTGTGGCTGAAAGTGTAGTTTCATGTGCCCGGCTGGACGTGTTACCTAATGCCACATCTTGGAGTGTGGGATGAAATGGTCAGGTGCACGTTTTGAGGTGTGCTATTGAATGGGGTTTAATATACAACAGTCTTGTATGAATGGTTGACTTGTTTACTGAAACTTGCAATGTGTAGTGTTGGGTTGGCTGGGTTAAATAACACCCCACTGTAGAGTTTGGGCCTGAAAATGTTGAGGAACAATGCAGACTGATGTGGAGCTCAAGTATCTCAGAAACGGTTACTCCAATAAAAAAAACGTAGCCTGTCGGTCACGATGTGTGCAACAACTGTACCGATTTTCAAGTCTCTACTCCAAAGACTCTATGACTTAGAACAATAGTCTCTGCGTGCATGCAGACTAATGATTTCGTGATATCCTAGCAGTGGCGTAAAGGCTCAATGTATTCCTACAGAATTTGCTTTGCCTCTTAGTACATATGCACTTACTGGACACAGGGAGCTAGATGCCATCATGCGTCAATCGACCTATCAACTTCTATACTCAGAAAAGCCTATATTTTCCACCAGCCTATCGGGATGAATATGACTGTATAATTCAATATCTCCAATGTGACACTATTTTTGGTAAGATGTGGACATTGTTAGACAAAGGCAGCCAAGCAAGCATGCAGACTGACAGGTAGCCAGGTGGGCAGGCACGAAGATACGGGTACAGGAAGGCATTATGTGGTTAGCTAGGCAGTCAGTAGTCAGGGACTAGAATCAAATTTACTGACAGCGTAGCGTGTCAGAGGAATGTGGCTTTCATTAATGATACTCCACAGTTCAGGGGTGTTACCTCACAAGAATATTGAAAGACATTATATATAAGGATAGCGTATGACACAGTAGCATTGCAATAACATATGTGCGCGCGTGCATACGTGAGTTTGGAAGCCTAGATTAAATGGAAAGCTTAGTATGGAAGTCTAGATTAAATGGAAAAGCTTAGTATATCTCCTGAAATAAATCTAATGTATGTAAAAATTGATGAGTGCATTCCATTACATTCTCAATAGCATAAAATGAACTGGATATTAATGAAAACGCATATCATTTTCATGACATGGGTCAAGATATTATAAATGGCCGTCGTTGAGCTTCTCTATGACCGATTACATGACGACGTCATTAACGATTTGCCTGAGTGAATTCCAGTCCAAAGAGACTGTATTTCCGGCATATGTTTGGTGGCAATGCGGGCTTCATTGGGCTCCGAACATTTATGGATGATGAAAGATGTTCCTGACTCACATTTCACGCACGCACGCGCATAAACGAGCGGGACAGTATAGTCCTCACATTTGTTCGAAAAACGTGGAGATAATAACGCCTTTCCATTCTTTATTCATTTCATTGAGTGTCGTGTCGCTCAGACGGTGACTTGTTGAACCGAGCAGCTTTACAATTTCAGTGATCGTCGTTATCCATCAAGCAGTGACAGTTGTGAAAATGAAATTCGGGATCTGAGCCAATCTATATTGCATGGCTTCTATTCGGAAAGAAAGATGCAGCCATGCTAATTTGAGAAGTGTGTCTTAGCTTAATGTGGACAACTGATTTGATAGTCATGGTCTGTTCTATCAGCTCATTAAGCATTCTCTTTTCCTGATTTCTAACCACCCGATAGAATTGAGGATACTTTGCCACAACAACTAAGCGACGGCTATAGTTTGGTCAGTAGGCTGTTGATCATGCTTTATTTAGTGCATGACCTACACATTCTGGTAAGCACTAAGGAGTACAGTGTCTTCACATTGACAGTTCTGCCTAGTGAAGCTCTATCAGAGGAGCTATATATTGAATAACTTTACGTACAGTGCGTTATGCGGCATGTTTCGTAGGCTGTTGGATAGAAATAGAAATGAGATAGAGGAATGAAGACAAATTAATTATTTAAAGACACGTTTAGCATAAAGTGAACGCAGAAAAGACTCTAGCAATCAGTGTGATTGCAAATGCGTACCCAGCTAAGATAACTTTTTAGCACAATTGATCTCCCTTATAAATCCCTCTGTACGTTGTGCACTACCAACCTTAGATTATCAGCAGTATTTAACAGGTGTGTTGCTGTCATGAAATGTCGCAATGCATAGACGCTCATGCATGGCACAATGGTGCACGAATACCATTCTCAGCCTACAGACCAGTAGTGCAACTGAAGACTTGAAGCAGAAGGGAACAGCACTTTAAATGCATGCAAATATTCTATCGCGACGACATGTTGTAGCAGACCACGTGATGGAGGTTCCCCATGGAGGATGGTCGTATGTTGCAACCCTGCTAGGGTAGCACAATTTTGTGGCATCAAAAGCCATTTACTATGATGCCTTTTTAAGGCGACGTCATCGTCTGTGGCCCCGCTTATCAGTCGGTTGGATGCCCACTACTGACGGGTTGTGGCATGTGTTAAGGTATTTTGTTTGGCGAAACGGATGTTTCTATCCGACCGTGTGTGTACTGCATTCTGCAATGATATGCAATGACATGTTTCAGCAATCTTTCATTACACGAATTTAAGATCGCATAGAAGTAATACATGTCGCAAGTGATTTGTATGACATTATTACCTGCCTCTAGAGGCATACTCTAATCTGCCTACCGGAAAGCAAAAGAATATCTGATCAATCGCAATATCTCAAATCAATATTATTTTGCTAAACATGAGATTCTTGACACAAATTCAATCTCATTCGATGGCAATACGCTCTACACGATTGGTTAATCAATTCATATATCGCTATTATTCTGAGTGATGTTTATGAGGTTCTAGTCAGGACATGACAGTTCTGTATAAAGTGTGATCGGACGTGCGTTACTTTCCCATAGTGTCAATCTGTCTCTCAATGGTAAAGCATATTTGACACGTTAGTGTTTGTTTCCTCGAATAGAGAATCATGATTAGATCGCGAAATTAAGACCGATACACTTTCGGAAGACAATTGTGCTGACAGATTTTGCAAGAAGCTGTGCAAAATGAACCTTTATTGAGACGTGTGTTTTATCAGAACACCATCTTATAAGAGGATAGACGATAGAACTGATTGTGTCATATGGACTAACTATCTGCTATATAATGGGGGGGGGGTCCGATCTGTTACTCAAGTATATGCCGGCATGATCAAATACGTCACAAGTTATCTAAACACACAATCATGAGGACGTATAACGTCTTGAAAATTTATGTTTTGATGGGTGGGTGTTATTACTGCCATAAGCAGAAACAATCGCCAGTCAAATTAGTTCCGAAATATTCAGTAGTTTCCCTGTATACTTTTCTTGTAATTGGGATTCCAAGAATTCAAGATTCAAAGTATATAAATCGATCCAACAAGCAGAAAAAGTGGGCGGAGCTTAATCTGAAATGTGTCCCTATGTTACCATGCACAGTGACATCTCTAATTCTGTGGCATATTCTCAAATAACAGCTCTTCGATCTACATAGAAATTGATCTTAAACAAACAGGACTCGTGCTAAATTTAGAGTGATACACCAAACGGTTTTCAGTATTTAGAATAGATGTTTGTGTAATTTCAAGAAATAGTCTAATCATCAGAATGCGTCATCAGAAAGGCTTAGAATGTGATTGAGGCGGCGGATATCTCATTCCATGCACCAACATTTGAGCAATATATGGATCAATGCCCATTGCAATAATATCTTTGTTAATACGCGATAGTAGATAATTCTCTAATTCTATCTTATCTGGCTAAAGGCCGCTTAAGGCAAGTTCTCGTTGAATAGGCGGATGCCTACGCAACAAACCATACAAACGATATCATGGCGACTCTGCGGAAAAATGGCTTTCGGTTAAGGTCAATATGATGCCGTTTTCCTGGTACCTGATTCAAATAAAAGGATGATGTGCCAGCAGAGGCGAAGTGTCGAATATATTCCTCCGGAATTCGACTTGCCCCTTGGGCTAGCAGTTCTAGGACAAACAAATGTGCGAGACAGATTGATCATGGAGCCGCCATGTGCCAATCAATCTAGCTGCTTCTCGGGCCATTGGGTCTGTTTGGTCATTATATATAAACACAATCTTTAATCCGTACCGTTTTCTGACGGAACACTTTGTTCAATGTAATATTTATTACGTGACAATCTTTTGGCATATGCTCAAATTTGACTAGCTGACAGGTATGCATGTCGTCAGGCAACTAAGTAGACAGACTGATATACTGCCAATCATGTTTGCGTCTCGGCATGTATGTGATCACGCGGGTGGCTGAGCAGATAAACACGCAGGCCCCTCGCCCTCCGTCCCTCCCCTCATCCCTCCCTCTCTCTCTCTCCCTCCCTCCTTCCCACCATCCCACCCTCCCGCCATCCATCCCTCTCCATCAAGCTCTATCCTCTCACGCCCCTCTCCCTCTGCTCTGTTATAATACCACGCCAAGATCCATGTTGCCGAAAGGTCTGTTTATCAAAGAAATACGGCTTCCATTACTAATATGTCACAGAGCAGGGATTTCATCTCGCGAGACACCTGCCCTTCAGGCATACATAGTCTCTAGTGGTACATAGTGATTGTTGTGCCTTTATAAGGAACTCGACTTCGTGGACTAAGACAAATACTGCTGTTTACGCGCATGTTGTTAATATGTATTTACACTGCTTCTGGGAAATTACATGGTTTGTGGACTTCACGGGCGGTGGGGAGGGGTCAAAGAGAAGTACAGATTTTGCTTGTTGTTCCATGTATATCAATATTACATATTATCCTACCCTACTAACGCCGGTTCCTGAGCCGTTAGCCTGCCCTATCGAGGTAATAGCATATTTGTGAACTACCACTTAATCGGTGCTTTGAAAGAATATTAAGAATGAAAATATGCCAATGTGCATTATGTCACTATAGCCTTGCCGCGGTGCGAATTATGCGTGCGTGGGTGTGGTTGAGTTGAAGCGTGATACGAGTGTGGGTGTTGGTGTGCGACGGGGCGAATGTGAGTACAAACACACGATTGGGGAAAGGAGTATTTCCCCTCATGGGCGGATCGTAAATATATGATTGTAATGAATTCTCCCCTTCCCTATGCCAACTATATGACATTCTACTTATCTGTCAATAAACATGACAAAATCTAAACAGCGCCAGCGGTATCTCCGTGCAAATGAAGATAGCTATGTGTAATTACATTACGCTAAAGTCTTATTGTCATGTTCCTTTACAATAAACTACCCAGTTGCATACAGAATTCCTAGTAACACATAACACTATTTTAAACGAAATACAAGCTAGTTATTCGTCACTGCATTGCTATGTGAAATTTTAACCACGACGGTGTGTAAAATACTGAGATGCGCTTCAGAAGCTAGTGATAATGCTACGAATACTTCATAACGTCAGTGTGGATCTGCTAATCATAAGGTAGTATTACCAATGTGAATACAGATTAATGGCTTCTATAAGGCATAAATAAAGCTACTTATTATATATATTGCCAATAGATCACCCTCATAGGAGTCATAGACCGTCAGTAGTCTACACCTGTATAATTCATTCAT
The DNA here is from genome assembly GCA_034401795.1 of Chaetoderma sp. LZ-2023a. Classification (NCBI taxonomy): domain Eukaryota; kingdom Metazoa; phylum Mollusca; class Caudofoveata; order Chaetodermatida; family Chaetodermatidae; genus Chaetoderma; species Chaetoderma sp. LZ-2023a. The sequence goes on from CM067369.1 coordinate 52,215,711, forward strand.
TAGAGGATCTGCAATGAAACCCCGATATGAAACACGGCAATCATCTCTTATTAGTTCATTGTTGGGAGTAATTTTATACAATGTGTTGCCTAGGGAATACAGATTATTGTTCAGAGATGTGTTTTGCGAGGACCGATAATAAATTGCTATTTTAAAAGACGTCGCTATGCGAGAATGGTGTCGAGCACATCAGCAGTTTTAGCAACGTCGTATGATAGGATCCATTTGTGGCATACGCATACGCCTGTCGTTAGAGATCGATCTTATTACAAATAACATAACATTTTATGCAGACGTTAATTTTACAATAATTCTGCAACCATAAGAGAGAGAGAGAGAGAGAGAGAGAGAGAGAGAGAGAGAGAGAGAGAGAGAGAGAGAGAGAGAGGGGGGGGGGGAGGGAGAGAGCGAGGGGTGCGAAAGAGGGAGAGAGTGAGAGAGAAAGAGAGAGAGAGAAAGAGATAGAGAGAGAGAGAGATAGAGAGAGAGAGAGAGAGAGAGAGAGAGAGAGAAAGAGAGAGAGAGACAGAAAGTAATGACTGATAAAGGGTTCTTGGCGGATGCTTCACGACAATTGCACTCACGAATGTTGGTTCAGACTGTCGACAGTGGTGTAGTTGTTATGGGTATAAATATGTTTCAAGACGTTGGATTACATGAACTGTGAAAAGATTTCGAAAAGGAAAGGATGACCAATAAAGGTGCATAATAGTGTTCAAAGTCTAGGACGAGAAAAAGTGTTGTATCTTGTCCATGCTTCCTTTCCTACATTGGGTACGATACTACATCGCCATTCTTAGGGAGCGATAAAAGGACATCAGGGGCGACAGGGAAGACACAGATACTCTAATGATTGAAATGTTCAGAGGAGATTACCTTGGAGAGTATCCATATGCAGCGCTTGTGGAAATTCACTGGCATGGTGTACTCTAAGGCCTCCAGGTCTGTCGTGTCAATGAGGCTATTCTCCAAAGTAACTTGTACATTTGGCATGATACAACTTCTCAGCTTGCACTGCTCCAGTTTATCTCGTGGGCTCTTTATTAGCTGGCATCATGTGGATTAGATACACTCTCTTGTGTGACGGCAGAATATATCCGATATCTTAGATTGGAGTTGGACCAAGAGCAAGAAGGACAACGTGTGGCGGGTCTAGTTTAGGAACAGTTCTAACTGATGCAAGCAGAGCGTATTATTAGCTGTTTTATTTGTTGTGGCTTAAATGTATTCACGGGATATTATAAATGTTCTAAAGAAAGTCCAAAATGCACGCTTCTCTGCCGATAGCAGGGTGATTGTGTTAACAATGGCACCATATAATTATGAGGATTTACCAAATTAATTCTTAAATTTTATACTTTTCTGCATATGTTTAAACTAGGGTAAATATGATACAAATGTATATCTAATTGTAAGACTCAAATCAAAATAAAATTCACTGGTTCTGAGCAATTTGTGTATCTTGACACCAGCATTATGTTTCTATGTCAACAATTAGAGATTTGCTCAGTTGGAACCGATGATTATGTCAATCTGTTAAGAAGTTACATGATTCTGAGTGTATTTTTAGGGGTAAGTGATCTTGACCTTAACGCTAGTGATAGGGCCTAGACCATAAAAATATACCAAACTTTTGCCAACCAAAATAAAAAAACCACTTTACATACAAATATCATGGAATTCATCAGGTAGAAATATTACCCTTTCTCTTTTCGGATGCAGATGGCTGTTTCGAAGTCTTTCCATCAATTGATTTTAGTTCCTTATTGTATTAGGTACTTGTGGGAAAGCAGTAAAATTGTTTCCCGATGTACACTGATCTATCACTAAGGCCATTATTAATTAGAGTCTAGGTAACTTTATTTCTACCACAGTTATTTGCTTTTAGTAGCATGTTTTAGTCAACAGTTGACATGTAGTTTCGTTAGACAATAATATGCGATGTTTTATTTGTGCAGATATAACACATTATGTACGATGTAATCATAATCCTGTTGCATATTATACAGTAACAACTGTTGTCCAGTCAGATTAAATTCAAAATACGTAACCTTTTAACTGCATGGTTACATGTACAAACCACTGCCAAAGAAGATTACATAGGTACTACTGAGGCATTTCTCTGAGTGCCTGAAACGTAAAGCATGGCAGTTTTCATACTGCTGAGATATATGAACATTTTATTATAGAAATCTAAACACAACATACATAGTTTATATCTGGCATATTGGGTCACCGGAAAATGGGTAGCTACAGATGTCTTTACTCCTTAGACGTATCTGACAAAGGCTGCAGAGCACGTGATTGTGCATATGCTGCCATTGTTTTTAGGCAGCCACATATAAATAGGATCGACATGTTGTCAAAAATCAGAATATGTTAGCAGTATGACTACATTTCAAGGAAATCGGAGAAATGACCGCCATTGTATGAGGTAATTTTGACATTCCTTGACATTTTGGAGAAGTGGCACATCCCTACTAACATCTAGTGTTCAGACAGGTAGGAAACCATGTATCAGGAATCATCAACAACATAGATCGTATGGCAAATGGCTCAATATAAGCATCATTTGTCACAGTTATCAAGCAAATGTGTGTGGAAAAGTTAAAGTACAACAGTTTCTGTGCATGGATTATGCGATTATGTTGAAAGCTGTAAGAGAGCGTATTGTAATAGTAAGTGTATGCTTGCGCGAGGATGCACAGCGCGATGAGACATACACACCAACTTGAGAAATCGCGGGCAATACTACAAGACACGTTACTCGTGAAAGTACTGGGTGTACTATATGTAAACAGACCCTAGTACGGGAACGTTTACTGTAATTCGAGAAACCAAAGGATAATAGTACAGTTATGTATACTCGTAAAACACGAACCAATAGTTTATACATACTTAATGGAGTGACGACAGCCAGTAGTAGATGCATATTCTATCCATACGCGAAAAACAACCAGCAACCGTACAGTCACGCCTAATAGGGAAACCACCGGCAACAGTACACGTGTGACTCTTTGAAGAACCATAACAATATAATATGAATGCATAGTTGGGAAATCACAATCTTGACAATTATATTGGCCTAGATACCCGAGACGCCATCGCCAATGGTACCAGCATTCCGACTCGATAGATCACATGCAATCATAGCGGCTTAGCTACTCTCACATGAGATATAGTAGTGCATGCATGCCTACTAGTGAAACCATGGGCAATACTGATGCACTAGGCATACATCCTCAAGACGCCACAAGCAAAGTTACAGGCATACCTACTCGATAAACCACATGCGAAATATTACAGGCGTATATACTCAGGAACCAAAGGCGATCTGGGGTATATAGATTATAGTTTACTTGCACATGCCATTAATTGTGCACCTGTCTTAGGATTAGCTATCGGCCGGACCAAGTGGAACGTTCCAGTTTATCCATTCATCAAATGGCGTGATGATCAACTACGTAACGTGTAGGGTTACGTCATAATCGTGTATGGCCTTATGTAATTCCATGGGATTTTTTTGTAAATTTATTAATCTGGTAGCCAAACCTGGATTTTTAATCTGACCCAAATTTTTTGGACTCCCAATGGTTTGTGTTTTTTAAATCTTGAGGCCTTACTGATTAAGAATCTGCATGATGCTCCTCCCGCATTCTTGAGGAATTTGAAGAATCAAAGATGGCTGCCAAGATGGCCGTCAAAATACACGATCAGCTATATCTTGCTTTCTTGAATAGCTAGAATAATAATTGTGCTGTCTAAAAGTAGGTTTTCAGGCTCACTGATTCAGATTATGTACAATAAAACTAGTTTGGGCAGTCCATAAACCAAAGGAGATAAAACTTAATTTAGAAATTGCCAAGATGACTACCAAAATACACGATCAGCTATATTTTACTTCCTAGAACAAATAGAATAATGATCTTGGTGCCTAAATACAGGTTTTCAGGGAAATCTGGGTCAGCCTATGTGCATCAAAAGTTATTTATGTACCCACAACATACAAATGGAGAGAACTCTCAATTTATCGAGGATGGCCTATATGAGTAAAAGGCAATTTAAAAGCTTTTCACTAATATGACTAACTTAATTGGCAAGGCCACTCAGTGATATCAATGGCATGTTTTTATAAATATGTTTTCTCTAGATCATTAATTTTAATTCGATTTAGGCATTATCCAACTTCTTAATCAGTAGGGTTTCACGGTTTAAGCAATACCTAAAACCATTGAGAGTGCATCTAAGCAAAGTGTTTACATTGTCATTATTTTCTATTTGAGATGACTTCAAAATACAGCAACTTATGACTGACAGCGAATGCGTTTTCATATCTTAGTTCAGCCGGTCCAGTTCGAATAACATCAATCACGCAGTTCATCATAAAACACTCTGTTCAGAAACATATCCAACTTCAGAAATCATTAAATGAAATCTGGCTATAGTGTCATCGAACATCTGTCTCAATATACACCTCGTATTCACATATACAGAAACATATGAAATGACACGGTAAATGATTAGAAAGTTCCTTAAGCGCACCCTCACATTCGAAAAGGAAAACGAGTTCTGATGTAGCACCTATCAGTTTCTTGGAACATTACTTATTTTGTGGAGTCATGTAAGATAGGTCCAGACCATAGAAATCCAAAGTGGTGCCGTAAATCTGAACTTTGTAGAACAACACACAGAGCCACGCTAGAAAACATTTAAAGCAGCAAGTCTAGGTGTTTGTTCTTACAGAATGTCTCTACTCAAAGAATAAACATCTAGAATCACTGTTTTAAATGGTCTAACGAAGCTTATGTTGGAATACCGTGTGTGATTACTGATTTGCACATTATGATGCGGATTTATGGCTCAAACATCAATAGATAAAGCAATACATTGTAAGAACGAAACTGAGCAAGGTGACTCTGAATTAAATTTTGTTTTGTTTACCATGGACTCTAATAGATCATACATTTGAACTTCAGTACAATTTGGTCATCTCTAGCGTGACAATGGAGGTGATAAACGGTGTTGTTTAAATCTGGTAAAGATTTTGGCAAAGACATGTTGGTGTTGTAAGCCACTGGAGTACCAAATATACCTTTGTTCTGAAAGAAAGCATCATATGTCGTTAGAATGATGAAGGAGGAAGATGATGCTATGTCGAGATCTATTTCAAGTCGCGAAAGTAATTGTAAAACAGTCTAAGGAGCTTTTAGCTAACAAGCAGGTTTATCAAACCAGAATAAATAAATGCATTGCATTGCAATCTGTAAGTTTAACCATGATGCCACCAATGCGCAATGTTTCTGAAGAATTAGATTCTATACTGCATTCCATTTTGATAGGCAATATTATAACTTCTGTTATCGCCAGCATAGCAACAAACCTTCAAATATCTCAAATAACTCTTGGTGTACTTCTTAAGAGAATAAAACCTTATTAAGCAGTTTTGGTATTTGATGTTCATACTATGAAGTGCTAAGGTGTAAGGCCCATCTCTCGATTAATGAAGGCAGAAATGAAAGCTGGAGCCGCTGATGCTGTACCAGTTAAATGCTATACCGGTCCTAAGAAACCAGAAATCCCAGACTGTGTATAAGGTTTCAGTCTTATCGTTGAATGTACTGGCACGGCAACACATTTTCCTAAGAACAGAGCAATACATTGAGGTCCGCCATCAAGGCAGTGTATATACCACTGATTGATATATGACACCCTCTGATCCACAATGATGACTACAATGGTGGAAACCAACAACAGTGATGACTACAATGGTGGAAGCCAACAACAATGATGACTACAATGGTGGAAGCAAAAGAATTACTGATGAAGCAGTTATACTGCATGATGGTAAACATAGTTTGCGTTTATCAAAAGATGCTCACTAATTTCATTCCATGACAGGAGGTATGAATACGCTTATGAGCTTCATGGGTTGTATAAGTGCTGATGGTAAACCATGGTCTGGAAAAAAGCTGCATTTGCTGGTGTTGACTGTATGCTCACTGGGAAGATGTTTCTGCAGAATATAAGGGTTCTGCGGATGGTGATGGGGGAGCTCCCGTATAATGTGGTAAGAGGAACTGAAAAAGGACAAGATATAATGGATTTGCTTGAGAAGAAAGCTGACCACAATAGAGCTCCTAAGATTTGGGTAGAATGTTTGATTGTTCCTATTCTTATCATTTTTTGGTATGTCAGAGTGGCAAGAGAATGTGATTGGCCCTTGCACTTTGCATGTGACACCGTATCTCATTGCTAGACGGCATGCAAATTATGCCAGCTATGGACTCCATTATCTCACGTCGATGGAACGAGTTCTCAAAGGTGAGCATGTATGTGATGTGGCATAAGCGTGGAACATGGCATGTGGTCTGATGTTTATCAATACAGCGTTGATGCAGTATGGACATGGTCGGAGAGGAACTGTAGAAATAACACTAAATCCAAGTGCAGTTAGTGGACTTAGACTGCATGTACATTCCGTCGTCTCAACGAATACATTTCAGAGATGCGTCAGAAAGAGAAGCGATCACAGAAAACAAAGAAGAAAAACCTGCAAGATTGTATGCAGACACAAAAAATAGAGAAATGATCCGCACAAAGCGTAAACTAATTATTAATCCCCTGAACACATCTGAGCACCCTGATGGTATAATAACCATAGTGACAGGCATGATAGCTCATGACACAGTTAGCATTGGCAATGCATAGCTATAGACCAAAGACAAATGAATGAGTTTCATGCTACATGGCCTGGAAGTTTTGATGGTCCATTGAGTAAGAAAGTTGTTACAATGAACATTGCCAAAAATATGTGAAGGTAGGATTCGATCGTGTTTATGACATTTAACTTGAATAATCCAGGCTGATGGGTATGATACACTAACGTGACTTGGATATTGAGAACATATTTCACCACGACGTGAATCCCTACTTCAATATTTGACGATGGCGGTGACATGCGAGGAGCAAAGACAAAATCCGCATTGTAGAAGCTCGAGGTTACACAATCTGCAGCAATGCTAAAACAACCTGCTGCTATCATAATTGATTGGTGTGCTATACTTTGGGTCAATACACTGGCCTGTACAAGGAGCAGTTTAAGCATATGCGGATGGTTTCCCGAGCTCCATTCTGGAGAAGCTTCGCCAGGCGAATGTGAATCTGGTATTTGATCGCTTTTATGCCTACCGCATCAAGTTTGGTAGCAGGTCATCTCAAGCTAGAAGGCAAGCTTGCAAGGTTACAAAATCACCACTACCACAAAATCAAGCTAACTGTCACTGCAAACAAAGTACAGCTAATACGCATTATTTATTATCAACTTATCAAGAAAGTCAGAGTGCCATACGCAGACAAATGGATGTCACCACATAGTGGAGTACCATATTGTTAATCTTGTATGTTGGTGTCCATCAGAAGTTTTCTTTAATAAACAAACCATCTATGACCACCAATTGCGTTTTCTTCCTTGGTACCTGGTACGACTCAAACAAAGTTTACTGTACATAATCAGATTCTGTTTTCCTCAAAACCTGCATTTAGGCGCCCAAATCACCATTGTATCTGTTCTAGAATGGCAAGTATAGCTAATCATGTATGTTGGAAGCCATCTTGGCCATTTATACATCATAAGTTAATATCCATTGATAGATGTGAGCACGCAAACTAGTTTTATCGTGCATAATTCGACTCGTTGACCCTTAAAACCCACAGTTTGACGCCAAAATCATTATTCTACCTCTACAGTAAAGCAAGATATAGCTGATGATGTATTTTGGCGGCCATCTTGGTGGCCATCTTGGATTTTTCAAATTCCTCAAGGGTGCCAGCGGGGCATCATCCAGATTCTTAATCAGTAGGGTTTCATGGTTAAAAAACACCAAAATATATTGGGAGTTTTTATGGGTTTTTGGTCTGGCAACCAGATTATACAGCACCATATATTTTTGGAGTCATCATATATTCCTGAAAGAGAAAAAGTTTTGGTGCCAGTTTTTCTTTTGTGTTTTTGGCCCATTTTTCTCTAGATATTTAATGCCTTGCGTACGATATGCAAAATATTTAGGAAATTGTGTTTACTTTAAAAGAAGTATGGCATGCTGCCATTCAAAATATTCGTCACAAAGAATTATACAATAGTATTATATCGCTATATGGTTTGCATTCAATGGCGACATTTCCGGTAGAAATTTTCAACGAATTTATGTTTTTTAAAACAAGCCGTAAATTTGAATGCGAGACAAATACAATGTATTACTGGCAACGTGCATTAAAACAGATATGACTAGAAGTGTATTCATTTAATGTCACATCTAGATTGAAACATAACTCATTAAAACGTCTTTTTTTAATATTGTTATTATTATACACACTGATTTTGTAAAAGGGGGAACGGATTCGTTATTATTACATACCGGTAGTGATGAAGGTATTCAATCCATTTGTAAGGGGTGGCGATGCATCAATATTCAACACTTTTTATTTATGATCAGATTAATTGACTTCTTCGCTATCATCGTCATCACGTTGCACATTTAACCTGCCATCAATATTCTCACATGACTCATTTGATGCTCCACAGCTACACATCTCTGTGCACACCAAATTGTCCTTTCTGCCCGAACATCTGTGTACCACATTTGCTCTCTTGGCAATCACATCACACCTGGATCAATGTTTTTGTAGGTCATACATTTTTGCCAAATACTCAGGGATATTCTGTGCATATCTCAATCTGTTTTGACTGATGCAGCGTGTGCAGAGTTGTTTGAGAGATACTACATGCTCAAATGAAAGGTAATAATGTGGACATCATATCCATGTACATTATGGTGGATTTCACCATTAACATAGTGTCTTCCTTACTTCAGCAGATTTCCTTCAGATTTTTTACCAAGGCAATGTTATCAATATTCTACATCTTTGTAGTCCAATTCTCCACAGGCAGAGTTGATGTCCACAGTTCACGTATCTAACATGATTTCGAACAATGGTTGCAGTGTTGTCAGATTGCTTCCACTGATCGCTGTGTTTTCCTTCCAAGATTTGTCTGGTTGTTGTTGAACCAAACACCCCTGCTTCTATCCAGCCGGCGTCTATTTCACCGTTCTCTATGGCAGATCATATTGCTCGGCGAGTGCATAGTACTATATGGAATTCGCCTGGTCGGAAGATGCATTTCCCTTTGTACTCAGGGTGGAGAGACCCGATTTTGATTGCTTACATATATACAGGTCCGTGCCAGCTGTTATTGCTGACGTCTTGTTAACTCCTACAACTTCACTATTAATAAGTTGTGCCAGCTTCTGCACAGCCAATAACGGTCACCTTTCGTTTCGGGATGCTTTGAGGAGCGGCAAAGTACAAACTGTTGTTATCGGACGATCATCCTGGCACACTAGTGAGTTTTGCCATGCCCATGGTGGTATGTTTTGTGATATAGATTGGTGAACAATTGTTTTCTTACCTGCATACTCCTCAGAAGATTCTTCAGTTTCAAGTGGACTGATTGCTTCAGCGTCCTGATGCATCGTCGGTTCTGACACTGAATTGCTATTAAGATCTGTAGCTGTGTCGATATCCTGAGACCTCTGTTTATAGCGCCCTAATAGGCATGCATGATGCTGCCGAGATATGTGAATATTCTCTTCGGTTTTGAACTACGTATAAGTCGGGCTGATCCTAGGCTTCTGTACTCCATTTAATGAACAATGCACAAGATCAGTAATTGATTGTGGGATGGACCATCAAGGACCTGTGCCGCAGTTCATCTGGCATCAAAGGTGGCTGACTTACGGATGTAGTTTCCTCATTTTTGCCATTCTCCTGTTTTTGCAAAACCACTATTACTGTTCCATGGAGTGCATTCTTTCCATCAGGCGTTTCCTCCATGAAGTCAATGTTGTCTGATGCCAAAAATATTGGTAAGCTTTTTTTTATACCATGGGCAATGTAAAGACCACCTGTAAATGCCATACGTTGAATTACTTACTCCCTCTGCCAACTGAGATTTGATACGCAAAATTCGGCAATAGTCAACACTCACATTGTTACCATGCAAATAGTAAATTAAATGCTTGTTTCGGGAATATGTGTGCACCTTGAGACCCACCTCTAAAACACGTTCATTCTCATTCTTTCTAGCATGTCTAAAACTGAATTTCCTGAATTTGTGGACTATAGGATACCTGCTTACCTGATTTCATTTCATACATAACAGTCTCTGAAATATTGAGGCAGGTTGTGTGCATTAGTTCTGAGCCATTTTGTGTTTTAAGCTCTGTTTCGGGACCATTAAGTAACCACTATAAAAGTGAATAAAGAATGTTTGGAACATTATCCTCCCGCTCACCATTGACATTACACACAAAAGGTTGCTCTCTACATTGAATAATCCTACGACGAATAACTGTAGCTACTTGGCGAAATATGTGGTAGCTGTTGAACATACATGTTCTGGTTTATTCTGTAACACCCTACTAAATTCAATCTCAGATAAATGATAGATACGGGCAAATCACATACATTATCAATACGAAGTATATGTATCACACAGATCGTCGATGATATCACCACTCTCTAGGTCTTTAGCTAAACATAGGAATTCAGTTTCTGCTTAAATTATTCTCTGAATTTTGCTGACGAACCATGTATTTTATATAACAGTTTCTGTTCTATTTAAAAATCGTTTTCTATTGCACTAATCTATATTCTCTTCTTTGTCCCTACAGACGTAGTCTAGATCTTAGCTGAAATTTATATGAATATCAGATATTTAACACAATATGAGCGTCACTAGTTTATTTGGTTAAGAATTGGTTTGGGAAACCATGCGTGTTATACAGTGAAACCTCTATAACGACCACCTCCTTTTGGAGCCAATGAATATGATTGTTTAACCCTTTGAATCCTGAATTTCAAATTCAACATAATGATATAAAAAACTGTTGAATATTTTGAAACAAATTTGGCAGGGACCTGTTGCTGCCATAAGCATGAATAGCTCCTACATGTAGTCAGAATATTGACGAAATAGCAAGGATTTTGGTGTGTTAGCTTTTTGGCTTGAAAGGGTTAAGATATAGGTGGTCTTAAGACCACTAACCGTAAGTATCCAGCATATGTTGGTCCTAAAACCAGTTTACAATAGCAAATGAATTATTATGATCAAGCCAGCATAGTCTTTAGTGATTTTTTTATCGCCCATAAAGTGACCTTTATAGACAGGCTTAGTCGTAATTTTCCAGTATTCATATAAAGTTCATATCGTAAAAATAACTCAGAATCGCATACCAATAGAATAGTTCCGTAGAACTTTCCATGACAGTCATTTTGAATGGTAGAATGATGTACTTGTCATAAAAAGTGCTCCTACCTTTACTTTTTGTCATCGTACTCATACGGGTCATATATTTGTGTCCAAAAAAGGCCAAAAACATAAAGGAAAAAACTGGCACCAAAATTGTGCACTTTTAGGAATATAATAAAGACTCCAAAAATGCACGGTGTCATAAATTTACAGAAACATCTCACGGGATTAGAAATCCTGCCATAGGGCCACATATCGTCGAATATTCAATAGGTCATGAGTGACGTAGATAAGTTCATCAGGAATGCATAACTGATGCCGGAGTAAGCGTTGTTGTATGAATTGTATATCTTTACTGTTTAATAACCATGTTGTTGAATATTTGAAACTAATTTTACTGGGCGACAGAAACCACACCCAAAATAGTCAGCAGCTTACCTGTATAGTTTTCTGCAAATTGACAGTCATGGATCTATCGATCCCAACACGAGCGAGGTATGGGTGGGGCTTAGCTAAAGATGAGCGGGGAATAGCCAAAACTGGCAAGATCCCTTGCCCACCGGTCTTGTTAGAATTACTGTAGCCATCTTGTGGACCCAATTGTGATACTCTCAAAGATATAATTGCAGTTCGATAACTGAAGTTATGAACAAATGTAAAATCAGTGCGGTGGTGTAGCTAATAAAATCAAGATGCAATGGAAACAATAATGGCATAGTACTAACAATAAGTACAATGGACCAGACTGTGTTTGTAGCATTTACTTCACTTAATAAATAAGTTTTGGATCGCTAATATCTAAGTGTATGTGTATTCGGAGTCATTATGCACTACCCCATAACGCCTAGCAATGTGAGTATTTAAATTAATCTACATCCCTCTAAGCATGTTATATTGTAAAGTATATTAATTGCATGATAAGATCAAATGCTTACATACGTATTCTCAAATACAGGTTCGTGTCCATTTAATAAATGTATTTATTTAGAATGAAAGCCGGCTTTGATAAACATAGCAACAATATACACATTGAGAAAACGAAAAAAAGCTTTAGGACCATCACAGCTAAGACCATTTAATATCATTTTCAAATGAATGGACGTGTGCAAAATTGTTAATTTCCATATAATGTGATTTTGTCTATATTGCTTTAATACGGTACTCATTAATACTCATTCCCTTGTATAATATTAGTCATGTTGGCATTTTTTGCCTGCTGTAGGTCCAGAGAGTAACATTTGTTCAGACCACAACCTTGGAAATCTCTTTTAATATCAAATATATATCCGTGAGGAAAATCAATAGGAAAATTTGTCTCAGTTACGCTTGAATTAATTCTTGATAATTGTGAATGATACACTGGAAATGCAGTTTTCTTCAAATAGCTACTGCCTTGTCGCTTACAACTGTCTTGGCCCCCTCGTTATGAATTATGTACTGGGGACACATTTTTCAGTGTATCGATTATGATTTATCACGATAAGTTACCTAAACAGCATTGCCAAATAAGATAAACAAACGCAGTTATGTTAGTATTTGAGATTTTAAATTTTAAAACCATTAATTTAGTTGATTTTCATGAAAATGATACAAATTCTGTAAAACGTGAAACGTGAGGCAGGAGAGAGTGCTGTTGGCTCATTGAGTATTTAATGAAGCTTGGGTTTCGTGAGTGATGTATGACTGAGTATTCTCGTATTTGCAATGCCCAATTACCTGCAGTGAACTAATCATCCGATCTGCGCTACTGGAGATATATCTCTCTTAGTCAAGCGAAGAAAAGGGGTAGAATCTAAATACTAGCCATGGGTCTGTGTAATAGGAAGTGGGGATGAAATGGGAAAAATCTAATTCCTAGAATATTTGATGAGTTCTGTATACTACATTTGCATTGTGGTAAAATACATTGACCCCACTTGTGATAAATTAGCAATGACAATTTCATGGCTCGGATCAAGATATTATTATTGGTCAATGGGTTTCTCCTATGCTCGACTACATTTACGTCATGAACGATCTGCCTGAAGGAATTCTCGTCCATAGAGATTGTATTCCCGGCATATGTTTCTTGCCGATACCGCCTTCCGTCTGGAAATGGCCCCCACTAGTCTGTCGCATAACATTCGCGCGCTTAAGTTTGATGAAAGATGTTCAGAATTCGAATTACTTTTAATAACGACTGCGTTGTTGCATAACTTCCGGCGCTTGTAACAGCATAAAGCATCTATCATGATATGTTCTCTGTAGGCACGATCAACACATCAGATGAATACATGAAAAGGACCCTCAGTATATCGTTATTTATTTATTCCCGTCTATCTGTGGATCATGCTTGAGAAAAGATTTATGAAGAAAGTCCCAGATCACGGACATTTCATATCTTGCATAGTGCGAGACTGATCTGATTTCTAAGCATCGCTGTGATAAATATTAGGTTAGACGTGACGGTCGGATAATTTTTCTAATCTCAATATAAATTTGGGTTTTTTCTGTATAATCCATATTCAGACTATTAGGAGGATTCATCACCGACTGCATTAACTGTCTCTCTGCTGAATTGCTGCTGACAACATTTTCTATGGGGTTTAACCCTGGATATGCTTAATATCTTGAAAACAATCTCACTGAAAGTTGTTGGTGATTAAGCCAACAACAACTTTCAGTCAACTCGTTTTCAAAATATACAGCCGGTACATCGTTATTTCCCATCGAATTTCTGGTCTGATGGCTTGCAACAGTCAGACAGTTAATCTTATAAAGTCAATATCTCACATGATTAATAGTTCTACAACATTCCAAGTGGCAACTGTTAACAACTATAGTGGTGTGCTCTACATGTCTATAAACAGTTGTGTTGGTGGTATTTGGGATTCTGTTTACTGGGTTGGTCCTTACATATCCACTATTATTTTTATTCTTCTGTCTATTTGATTCGATTCGATTCGATACGATTCCATTCGATTCTTTCAGAAGCTCATTTGAATCGATAATAAAGCAATGGCGGCTTATGCACACACTTACATCGAAAAGTCATTTCGTCCAGTTGAAGGATGTTCGTCAAATTCCTTTAGCAGCAAACGGACTGTAGATTGATTTATCTAACATTAACCCTAACCCTAGGCCCAATTTATTGTAACTGTTAGTGATAGTGTTTCTCAGGAGATATTCCAGTTCTTAAGGGTGGTGGTTGGTCACGGTGGTGGTGGTGGTGGTGTTGGTGGTGGTGGTGGTGGTGGTGGCTGGCGGCGGCGGTGGCGGCGGCGGCGGCGGCGGCGGCGGTGGTGGTGGTGGTGGTCGTGGTGGAAGCGGTGGTATTGGTGGTGGTAATGATGATGATAATGATGATGATGATGATGAAATAAATAGGGTTATCAAATCCTGTAACAATTGAATAAATAATCGCTCCACAGCAATACATACGCCGAGTTAGCTAATCACTTGGTGTTTTTACCATCTGAGCACGTGGTCATAACCAGGCTATGTTTAGACTACGAGACTGTAAATATCGAACGCAGCGCAATGCACGATTACATCTAGTACGCTAACACATTTACCACAGTTTCTTTGCAACCTATTACACTATCCTGTTCGCTTTAATCTCATATTTTCATACAGGCGAACTGGTATTTTTAGATTCCTGAAGTACTGCGTAAACAAGCATTACGATCAACTACCTGGTGTCGCCACAGGTCAAGAAACCTGGGTAGGAAATCACGTGTGCCTAATGCTACGGCTAGGTGTTTTGCATCGTAAATGTAGAAAAGGAATGCATTTAATGAGCATCGCTTTTAGCGTGTATTCGCAGGTTATGACCTTACAATCAGCAGCGACATCCAATACATCAGTGGACAGATGTTGGTTTGATTGGCCGCAATGGGATACATGCTCAAATCCAACTTATGTGGTACTAAAAGACGGGAACTACGTACAGATTGGCTTGTAATATTGGATACCATTTGCCATTTGAGATGTACATTCATAATGTCTATAACTGACATAGCTTATGCAGCCACAACCATGTGGTTCTTTAATACGGGTAGTAATATGGACCACCCAGCATATGAACCCACTATTATTCTAAACCAAAATGATATTTACCATTTCCACACTGCGCTGTATGCATTACGGCACTGTCTTTGGTGCTACGAATCCTATCTCATATGGTACATTGTATAGGGGGATTATGGTATATAGAGTGTATATTATCCGTCACCTCTTGGCGTATTAGGCGTGTCAATTTATGAAAAAAAACCTAACCCCCAAGCAATTCTAACAAAACGTATGTCAGTGGGTTTTTTAATTTATTGGATGTAGTGAATGGCAGGAAAAAAGTCTACCAAAATCTGACCCCCGGAAAGGGGGTAAAACTGGGTCACATCCAAGATGGCCGCCAATGATCCTGAAAATAAGGAAAATGCCTATAACTTCCTTATTATTGGGTGTAAAGCAATAATTTATATGTCTACTCTAGGGTTTAAAGGGTCAAGGAATTCAGTGGCACACATGGAATATCGATTTATCCCTGCCGAATCCGTAAATACAAGATGGTGATATGGCAGCCAACAATCAGGATCGTATACCACGTGTTACGTCCCACATGCTATAGGAAGCTAAAGGTGAAAGAATAAACACTACGCAAACAAGGGGTTGGTTTTCTCAGTTTTCGCAGTGTCATTTTCCGCGACAGATATGATGCACCGGTAGAATTTCAGTGTGGAATGGATGCAAAGCGTAGAAACCCTGGACGACCTAAAATCGATGATCAGGAACAGCCATTCTTCAGGATGTGTGCATATTTAGAGATTAATGATGAGGAACAGTTGACGATTACATACCTTCGGGGTAAAATGCAGGAGTGTCTGATTTATGAAGATTCGCTTCCTTACGGCAATAACTATCGGAATGGCAAACTAATGGAACGATATGGGGACTCCATCTATGAAGCAGAGGGAGAGGGCTTAAACAACATAGTGACATTCAGAGAAAAATCATCACACATACTCTGGTTTTACTACAAAGACGGGCAATGAGACGGTGATGAAGAGGCACACAAGAGAGCCATAATTGAGACAGAAGCCAGGCTGGTCAGGAGTGGCATTAAAAAAAGGTACCATCCGTTACTGACCACTACCCAAACGTTGAGTAACTTAAACTTGACTCTGCATTGGGCTTCCTTCCGGAGACACTGCGAAACATGTTAAACTACCTATTTGTCAAAAAAAACCAAAAAACACAAAGTAGTCGATAGTACAAGCAGTCAGATCGCGGGCTGTTATTGAACCATTACAGATTGAGCGAGCAGTACATCATCTGTATCAGTCCTGATTCCTCGTGGGGCATAGCTCGTGGTATTGCGAAGTGATCCGGTTTGAATAGAATGCTGCAAGCTGT
Organism: Chaetoderma sp. LZ-2023a; assembly: GCA_034401795.1. Taxonomy (NCBI): domain Eukaryota; kingdom Metazoa; phylum Mollusca; class Caudofoveata; order Chaetodermatida; family Chaetodermatidae; genus Chaetoderma; species Chaetoderma sp. LZ-2023a. Next base: position 52,232,410 of record CM067369.1, read on the forward strand.
GTCACAACCGAGTTGCTAGTTGAGCATATATATATATATATATATATATATATATATATATATATATATATATATATATATATATATCTATTGGACTTGTCATTGTTATTTTCTGGTGACAATGCTGATGACAATATTCTTATAATTGAGGGTAAATGTACATTTCACAGGATTAGCATGCTTGCCGCGTTTAGCCCTCGTAGGAGAAGAAACCTTCTTGTCAGTAGACAAACAATTTCAGAACTGAACATTGTAAAGATGTCCACAGTTGATATTATAGAGTACTGCTTCGCCAGCCATGCTCTTCGAAACACCATGTTTAAAGAGCTTCCATGTCTCCAAGATTGTGACATGAGAGTTGTTATCTTATGTGATTTCATTTCAAACAACTAGTTCCGAATTGACAGGGGATGATGCATATCCTTCATCAGGGACATACACATCCCGGTAGATCTTCCATTCTGTATTTGCCCATAATCAACATGTATCCGGGTGACAGAACTTGCATTTTGTCCACATTAGAGTTCCTCAGCAACCTGGCCTTCAAACTTCTCCTCTGACCCTGCATTGAGAAACATCATCACTGGTATAGTGACAAAAGAAGACATCAATATACATGAATATGAGTCCGTTGGAAGAAACATCATTGACATAATGATGGGACAGCCAGTATTTTCACTCTCTTTTAAGAGGAAAGAGAAAGCTAAGACCCTGGGAAGTTCATCTGATATGAAGGTTGCTCCTGACAGAACCATTGCTCCTAACCTACTGTTCCTGTGATTCATGTTGCTTTTCAGGACAAGAGATCTGTCTCTCGAGGAGGTGATGAGATACGAGTCGAGTTCATATCCGCCATCCCTTTTCGAGGACAATAACATCTTGAGAAAGGCTGACAAACCTCAACTCGTCCAAGCCATCACTGACCACTGCAACAAGATGCCATCAAGTGAAGCAACATAAGACACCATCCCGCAGACTGAAAGATATATGCTTGATGGAGGCTCCTTGCTACACAAGTTGAAGTTGGTAGGAGGGGAGACCTACGGTAAAATAGCCAAGGTGTATACCGACTTTACAGGTAAGGACTATGGGGCAGCAACTGTTGTGTGTGACGGTTATGGGCCAGGTCCTTCGATTAAGGAGAACACACGCCAGAGACGGAGACAAACCATTATTTATCCGATTGTAAACTTCATCAGTGAAACCGAGTTTGAAGGGAAGAAGGAAAAACGCTGATGTGGACATTGCTAAGGCTACGGTTGCCACATCATCTATGCATTGCACCACTCTAATTGGAGAGGACACTGGCCTGTTGATTCTTCTTCTCGATTACCCTCCAGCAGATCAGAAACCACTCTATTATAGACAATCAGTCAAGCGGTATTCCAAAAGTGTACAACATCAATTGGATAGAGCGTCTTCTGGGCAGTGAATTGTGTGAACAAATGTTATTCTTGCATGCATTCACAGGTTGTGATTCAACGTCTCGTGTTTATGGTGTTGGAAAGAAATCCGCATTCCGAAAGCTTGTGAAAGGCGATCCAGTCCTCCGGTTCTGTGCAAATGCATTCATTTTACGCGGAAAGAACCGTATTTACATAGAAAACCTCGGCAGCCAAGCGATGGCTGTTATTTTTTCCGGGAAGAGCACCCGCTCTCTGGTGGCGTTGCGCTATAACATATTTTCTAAGAAAGTTTGCTGCGCTAAATCATTCATTATACCCGAACGTCTCCCCCCCAACTGAAACTTCCCCCACCACCCACAGTTGTAGAAGAGGACTTCCATGTACTTCTACATGTGGATCAATCCAACGTAGGTATTGAGCTAATTAGGTCAACCAGGTTTCTGAGGAACTAGAGGGCAGTTATGAGGAGTAAAATTGAGATTGTGAGTTTAGCCTTTCAGACCTGTGTTCAGCTATTAATATTAGCTAATTATAATGTCCATAAAGAAACTGTAGCTGGTCAATTAATTAGATACATCTGAAGCGCATTCTACTGATACACCTGTAATGCTGTGCCCATGGTCCACGTCACTAATATATTTATTATTAGTATTGCCATTTCACCCTTTATTACTGGCCACCATCTGGGATTTGTATTTTTTGTTGGTTTTTTATTGATCGGGTTGGAACTTTATTGGCGCCAGTGAATTGTTTACCCCTGAAAATAATGCGGGAGAAACAAGAATTACAGATCTATCACAAAAATTAAGGAAGTTATAACTATTTTAGTGATTTTAAGGGCCGACGGCGGCCATCTTTGAAATGACCTAGTTTTAACCCACTTCCGGGGGTCAGATTTTGGTAGGCTTTTTTCTGTCAGTCCCCACATCCAGTAGTGTCAAAACCGTTGACAGGACTTTTGTTAGAATTGTTTGGGGTCCAATAGTATATTCATCCCCCTACATCCACAAACAGCTGGCTGCGTTTAGGAGCACGAATACTTTCAGTTCGCCGAACATTTTGTTCGGTCACGTGGTAGGTTCGCCCACAGATATCTATGGGCGAACATAGCACGTGACCGAACAAAATGTTCGGCGAACTGGAAATAGTCGCGCTCCTGAACACAGGTATTTGATTTTTAAATGTAATTAATGTTGAACTGTGGTCGCCGCCATTTTGCTAGCCTAAACGAAAGTGTGTGTGATATCACGCATGTACCGATGCACCATATTCCTTATTAAATTATTATGTAATTATTATCGTATTGAATGCATTGAAACTACTTTGACTAGAAGCTGTTGCTGCCTAAGTCAGCAACAGATTTCACACAAATTATTTTCAAAATAGTCAACAACGTACCTGCATGCCTGCCTTTTTTACCACAGTTAATATCTTTCTTTGATGGCATGAATACAGAGCTAAGAATTTCATTCTCAGTTTATTATATGTGGCATATTAAGCCATCTGAACGGATAGAATAAGATGATATGAGTGTTCCTTTAATGGATGAATGGCCTTTTAGCTATGCCCCGCCCATGTCTAGCTAAGCTCCGCCCAAACTGTCCGTGTTGGGGTTGATCGAATCCTGAATTCCCAGAATCCTAATATCAAGGTAACTATACAGGTGAACTGTTAAATATGTTCAAGCCAATTGACTGAGTGCCGTTGCTAGCATTTAGCAGCAACAATGCCCAGTCTAATTATTTTCAGAATTTTCAACAGAATGTTTATTAAATAGTAAATTCATCAAAGACATAAAATTCGTACACTTGACGGACGATTCCAGCATGATGACGAAGTATTTCTGCCAACTTTGATTGTGACGTCAACCTAGATTTGACGTAATTGACTATGACGTCATATACTTGATTAATAGACACGTCGGATTAATCAATCCATGCGCTGTCTCGATCCAACATACACATGTTCTCTCCAGCAGGCACATGGTGTCGCTTATTAATGTGCAGTCTAATATGTGTTTACTAAGGGCGTTATTGTAACCGATCTTAAAATGTCAGTAATTGCATAATAGGTGGAGTTGTCATCGTAGGATAACCATCATTAAATTTTAAATAGTTTAAAGTGTATCATAGCCAATTGCAAGTGAGAACGTGCTATTGATATAATTCTTCGTGCAACATAATTTGCATTGGGCTATTTTAGGCACTGTTTCAGACGATACTAGTTAATGCGTCAGAGAATAGATTGATTGGAAAATGTGCGCATTATTGGATCAAAGATTTACGATTTTCTCAGAATTTATGGATTCTGAAATCCTATAACCGTCAGTCTGGATGCTCAGCAGATATAAGGGTTCAATTGCCTATTGATGAGGAATGCTGTATTAACGCTTTCATCCATGACAGATCAAGATATCGGATTCAAACCAAAGCGTAGCGCAAGCCGGAGCAGATATGTTAATCTGGTCTGCCCATGCGCCCGCTTGCCCACCCACCTTCCCGCCCGCCCGCCGCTCCTTTTGTCGGCATGTTCGTTCGTCCATATATCCATCCGTTCGGCTAGCTGGCTGGCTGGCTGGCTAGCTAGCTACCTGGCTGGTGGGCTGGCTGTTTGGCTGGCTGGCTCCATGTATGGCTGGCTAGCTGGCTGGCTGATTGGCTGGCTAGCTAGCTAGCTAGCTGGCTGGCTGGCCGGCGGGCTGGCTGGCTGGCCGGCTGGCTGGCTCGCTGGCTAGCTGGATGGCTCGCTGGCTGGCTCCCTCGCTGGCTGGCTACCTCCATGGCTGGCTGGATGGCTAGCTGGCGGACTGGCTGACTAGCTGGTTGGCTGGCTGGCTGGCTGGTTGCCTGGCTGGCTGGCTGGCTGGCTGGTTGGCTGGCTGGCTGGTTGGCTGGTTGGCTGGCTCCCTGGCTGGCTGGCTGGCTGGTTGGTTGGTTGGTTGGCTGGCTGGCTGGCTGGATGGCTGGCTGGCTGGCTCCCAGGCTGGCTGGCTAGCTGGCTGGCTGGCTGGCTGGTTGGCTGACTGGTTGACTGGCTGGCTGGTTGGCTCCCTAGCGGACTGTCAGAGTGGCTGCCGGACTGGCTTGCTGGCTGGCTGGCTGGCTGGCTGGCTAGGTGGCTGGTTGACTGGCTGGCTGGGTGTCTGTCTGGCTGTCTGGCTAGATGGTTGGCTGGCTGGCTGGCTGGCTAGGTGGCTGGTTGACTGGCTGGCTGGGTGTCTGTCTGGTTGTCTGGCTAGATGGTTGGCTGGCTGGCTGGCTGGTTAGCTCGATATCTGTCTATCTGGAGCTGTATCTGAAAAACTACTGATCCGATTTTGTTACAAATTTTAATCACAACGAGTGAATTTTCCGTGCAAGATGGTTTCCGGACTTTGGCCGTGATGCGGATTAAAGTATCCGGATCCGGATCGTATCACCTTCTGGATCTATGGATATCTCGGAGACTGCTGGTCCGATTTAGCCCATATCTTAACATAGGAAAGGGTGTGACAAAAGACTATTCAACTAAAGGCGTGACAAAAAAAATCCATAAATTCTGAAAAATCTACGGAAAATTCGAACATTTTTTGCAGGTGTGCACGTGTTTGATATTGCTCTCGTTTGGAATTGATTTGACTGACAGGTTTTATTTACCGCAATAATGTTGTTGTCTTATCCATTTGAATGCGTAAGGCCATATACGAAAACAGCATCTATAATGACAGAATTATTATGTTGAATGTTTTGAAACTAGCTTGCCTGAAGGCTGTTGTTACATATAGTTCCTGTCAAATTAATTCCAAAATATGAAACAGCATACCTGCACAGTTACGTTGAAATTGAAATTCTAGGAATTCAGGAGTCAACGGGTTAGCATAGCTCGACTGGTCATTGAGATTTGAGATGTTACGCGCTAGCTGTTTGGAGGTTATACACGGACATCAACGCCGTAAATGAGTTCAACTTTTTACTAAAAAGGGTACTATGTTTGCTACGTCACATAATAATGATAACTATTGAACATCAACTGTAGGAAACTAAGAATGGTGTTTTGCTAAAGCGGTATTTTCATTATGAATGAGGAAACCCTGATAATAATTCATTACTCTTGTTTTATTATAAAAGGATCGCGTAGGCCTATATTTGTATATTATTGAGAAATATAAACCCATTTTCACTAGAATGCGTGATATACAGCCGCCTATATATCCTCACTATCAACAGGCCTGTACTGATTCCCTCAATTCTGGTACAATCAAGTGTGTACTGGATAAGGGATTTCTGTGATACTATGGTTGTAACAATTGGTACAGTGGCTCAAAAGATACCGGATTCGCGAATGAACAAGCTTGACAAAATGGAGACCAAATCATCAGCTATAGATACAAACACGGATAATGCAGTTTATCGGGCCGATCGGTACAAGGCCAATACAGGGCCGTATTGGATTTTCAAAAGCCTGTTTAAAACAGTTGCTTGTAGTTTGAGGAATACGCGCTGAGAGACCTATTCCGTATTAGACCTAGTTCTTGTATTAATTCACCTTTTCAGAGTTTCCATCCATAATATGACCTCGTATGACGTCATAATCAGCTGAGCGAGTGCGTGATGATGTCACAAACAAAGGGTTCCATATAAACCGACATCAAATCTCAAAGAGTCCGACACCTTGTTTAAATTATACCGTGTCTTTGTAATTCTTTGCTATTTAATAAAACTAATTTGGGCGCTACCCAATCAAATTTGTTTCAAAATATATTCAACAGTTTAAAACCTGTATAGGTTTTTGGAAATTAATAGTCAGGGATCTATCGATCCCAACACGAGCGAGGTGTGGGTGGAGCTTAGCTAGAGATGGGCGGAGCATAGCTAAAACAGGAAAGGTCCATTTCAGTATTAAAAAACCCCGTTTACATCTTGATAGGGCTAAGATGAATATGATGCGGTTTAACAAGAAAGTAACTGCGCATCAGTACACGACTCCGATCTTCACATCTCTGTCAATGGACATTTCCAGTTTTAGCTATTCCACGCCCATCTCTAGCTAAGCTCCACCCACACCTCGCTCGTGTTGGGGTCGATGATCGATTGATGCCTTTACTCCGTGACTGTCAATTTCCAGAAACTTTACTGGTAAGCTGTTAAATATTTTGAAACTAATTTGACTCGGTGCTGTTGCCGCATATTTGGCGCGCAGTCAAATTAGTTTCAAAATATTCAACAGCATGTTTATTATAATAAATATACACCTGTGCAAAAGTTAAGCACCACCCTGTTTTTACGCACATGCTAGGGTATATTCATGTGCTATGAAGAAAGCAATAGCATAAACATTTATGTACCCATCCATCTTAGTGCAAGAGGTAATAATGCAACTAGAGGAATGCTGATTATGATGGTGGGGAAACACTGTATGTTTTTGTTTGAACTTGAAAACGAGGCCTGAATATGGTTACGTTGACACAACTGACAACTATTGCCCTACAGTTGACACACGTGGCTAGATTGTCATTAATGGTGACTGAAAACGAAGTTTAACATCTGTGCACGAGTTTGAGACTGTCATTATTAATACCGGGTATATCCACCTTGTGCCTGGATGACGGCCTGGACACGACGTCTCATGCTGGTCACCAACCGACTGGTACGCCATTGTGGTATTCGTTGCCATTCAAGATGGAGTGCGTCTGTTAATTCCTGTAGGTTCTGCACAGGAGGATCCCTCCTTCTCACCATGTTTCCCAGAATGTCCCAGATATGCTCAATAGGGTTCATGTCAGGGCTCCTTGCTGGCCATGGTAGGGTTTCGATGGCATTCTGGCGGAGGTATTCATGCACAGCTCTAGCACGATGTGGTCGGGCGTTGTCATCCATGAATATAGGGTGGGTTCCAGGTGCATGATTTACAAAATGAGAGACCACAACTCTATCCAGTATGGAATCTTGATATCTTTGTCCATTTAGTGTTCCAGGTACAGTCAACAGATCCAGCTTACAATCAAATGAGATGCACCCCCATATCATAACGGAACCTCCACCAAATGGAACTTCTTCCATGATGTTACGTTGGTCGTACGCCGTGCGTCTGGACCTCCATACACGAGTTCGACCATCTGTGGCATGAAGCAGGAACCGACTTTCATCGGACCAGTGTACCCGTCTCCAGGATCTCATGTTCCAGTGTCTTCTTTCGTTGCACCACCTCAGACGCTCCTATTTGTGGTGTGCAGTGAGGAGAGGACGTCTGACAGGTCTCCTAGCTTTCATGCCAGCAGCATACAGTCTCCTTTTGACGGTAGACATTGACACTCTATTGCGCGTTTCCCATTGCTGGCTGAGCACTCCGCTGTTGGTGAATGGAGATCTCCTAACAAGGCGTACTAGGGCTCGATCATCACGGGCAGTAGTCTTCTTCGGTCTTCCACATCTAGGCCTGTCCTTCACCTCGTTAGTTTGCCCATGTTTTGCAATCAAACGACTGATTACAGTATGGTTAATGTTCAGCTGTCTGCCAATCTCTCTGCATGACATACCAGTGGTATGCATGCCTATGATTTGCCATTTCACACGATCACTTAACCTTCGTCTTGCCATAGCGGTTCACAATCAAGAGCTAATTCTCTCTGTACAAATAAACCACGGTCATGAACACAAAATTCCTAATCTTGTCACATAAATCTGTATGTAATGTTCTACACCTCAAACTGGACTTTTACATAACTGAACACGTGTGCTGTTTGCCGCCACGCACGGACATCAAGTGGCGTGAAGTCATGCATGCATGTGCATTTCGTACTTGGAATTATGTCAGCTAACGCGGGGACAAAAAGTATGGCAGCCTAGTTGTACCATCATGTTTCTACGTTCTATTGTTTTTGCTGGTGCTTAACTTTTGCACAGGTGTATACATACAATGCATACAACCTGACGGTCTATTATGTGATTAAGACGAGATCAATTGAGTCATGCATGCCGTAATGATTATGACGTCACCCTACACGTCACGTACGTGATTATGTCATCATATGATGGATGGATAAACTGGAAAGGTCAATTAAACGCATGGAGTGAGAGCTAGATTTACTTTGATAAATGAAGATGCGGGCCAATACTGTCTATGTTAGCCAAACTTGTTGACTGCAAAGAATGTTGTATATTCTTCTATCTGATACACGTTTCAATACCGATATGTTGTTGTTGTTGTTGTTGTCCTTATTTTGGTTTCTGGTTAGTCACATGCGATGACCAGTAAATTAAAATAGCATTTACTGTATATGTAGCGCATATATTTAGCTTAACTTAAGGGAAATAGTAACGCAGCTAATGTTAATGCCCGCAGCTAATGTTAATGCTGGCAGCTAATGTTAATGCTCGCAGTTCCTATTGGGCTAGGTCTACCCATTGTGAACTGAACATTCCTGTGCCAGCTTACCTCGAGGTTTCGTACACGAGTATGTCGAATAAACGTAGGTATGGCCTAGATAGAATATTCTGAAAGACTGTTACTCAATACGACGATCAAATACAACACAATAGACCTACTTGTATAATAGATTAATTCATGTCTGGTGCTATATAAAACATGTTTTCAGGCGACATGAACCGCGTTACTGAATCAATTGTATTGAAATACAATTATAGGTAAAATTATAGCTATTACTCTGAACATAATTTAACTGATAGTCGTACCAGGCAACAACATTCAAACAAGGGATTTCAAACTGATCATCATATTTTTATTATAATCTCGAGTCTCGCTCGAACCTTGAAGTAAAGCGTCATAGAATATGGGATGAAAATGTAGAACCAGCCTTGGATTTAGTATAGACGTACTTCATACATCATACATGTATCTATATCAGTATGGTAGCGCGTCATATGGTATAGCAAGTGCGTGTCAATTATCTTTGCGTGTGTTTTGCGAAATAATAAAGCGCATGTAGACATGTGCATTCTATGTATGTGATGATGTTACTGGTAAGAGTAATAGACACGCTATTACGGCAACTCAGACAGTAACGCAATGGAACTTGTTGAGTCAATTAAGATTATCTTGTAGAACGGGTTTGGGGTGCACAAGCAGGAGGGCTCTCGGTCCAAGTCGGATGTTCGGCATATTTTTGGACACACGATGACGGATCTTCAAGAAGTGTGCGCATTCAACCTACCCCACCCCACGCAACCCAACACACGCACGCACGTGGGCAGGCAGGCAGGCACGCACGCACGAACGCACACAGGCACGCACATACACCGTCGTATCGATTCACTATTGTGTGGCTGCATGAATTGGATGGTCTCTTGTATGTTGAGGGTCTAATGTGAGCTGACATGTTAGAAGTGCCAGAGAAAATACCGAGTGCTAATGTCAACCCGTTAACCCTTAAAGAACAGTTACGACATATTATGTATGATGAACACACTATTATGTTATTGACAAGGAATAGAAACCACAGCCGATGAAAGCGCCAAGCATCATAGCCTACAAACGTTTCCCCTACACCAGCGCCGCAAGACGAGTTGGTGCGCTGGAAGCGTTTGTGCGCTATGATGCTTGGCGCGTCCGTCGATTGTGGGCTCGATTCCCTGCCAATGTAAAATACCGTATGACACGACTCCTTGCATATGTCAAGAACAGTTTCCACTTGAAATAATCTAAAACTAGACAGAGGCTTTCTTATATAGTGGCCTTAAAATTAAGAAACTGTAAATTCAAGGATCAAATGTTTAAAGTATATAAAGCCGCATGCACAGAATAACCAATGGAGGAATTAGGTTTTAGCCAACCCCGCCTATCTCTAGATAATCTCCACTCACACCTCATCGTTTTGGGATCGATCGATCCCTGAACTTCCTGCCTATTAATTTCCAGAAAGCTATGTTGGTAAGCTGTTGAATATTTTGAAACAGCAACTTTATTAAATACTAAAGACATACAATTCGTACAACAACACTTAGTCCGTAATCAATTAAGCGGACGTCACGACCTTAACTACGTCATCCATGACGTCATTGATTATGACGTCATCCTACACGTCTTGTAGTTGATTATGACGTCAAATGATGGATGGATAAACTGGAAAGGTCCATTGCCATGATAACCTTATATGATATCGTAATTCAGGGTAGCTGTGGCGGGAAACATGGTCGTATATCTCTAAGACATTTGGGGTTACGCTAGAAATGTATTATTGCAGCAAAGATGTCTCACATTTACACAGTAACATTGACGTTTTAAATACTTAGTTAATAGTTAATAGTTAGGGATTTGACAATGTAAAAATGGTTTTCAGCTCACGAAGGCTGTATGCGGCGCAACCATGCTCATTCCAGGCTGTTCTTAACCATGTACCACTAACACTGGCAAAAGTACTTCCGGTGTGGTCTTGAGAAATGTCCATTTGCAATTCAAGAGAAGACTACTGTTGAAGATGTACTCCTGGAATGACTGACTCGATACCCGAGCCAGTCATCCATGTGACACATTAAAAAAACTAATCATCTCTTGGTTTGCAAAATGACATTTTTCTATGAGAAAACTGATATTTTCATGAACAAACTAGAGAAATACATGGTTAATGAAGCGACGTTAGCCTGGCATGCGGTCTCTCTGACAAGGCTGAATGCATACTAGATGCTATGCGTATAATGAACAGTGAAAGGAAAGCCTACCTGTTGTGCATAGGTATTCGTAATTGTAGAACATTAATGTGACGTGTATTGTTCTGGCGTAATTAATAGTTTTTCAAGGTGTAGATCTTTAATGCCCACAATGTTCCATAGACAGAATGCGTTGTATCAAACCTATATCTGCCAAATGGTGCTTTGGTCTTGAGCAGCTTCTGTGAAGGAATAAGAACAAAGTTGAAAACTATTTGATGCTACCACATGTCTGTTTTAATTGATAAGATGACAAATAATGCGTGTATACTATTTCAGCTGTCTCGTGCAGAATTCAATATAGTATAGTTATACCCAGCAATAGTAAAAATATGCTTTTGGGGTCAAATGATGTGGCTCTAGTATACTAGTACACCACTCTTCAGGATCAGGGTGATGAGTGGCCGTGGTCGTAGTGCGGTGGTCTGGTAATCAGACATCTCTGGGTCAAATCAGGACGACCGTTGGGCGATCAGATGGTTGACGGGCAATCGGTGGAAACAAATGCAATCTCCTTCGCTCTCTGATGCCTACACGTTATTTGCATGACAAGTTCTTGTGGAGGCCGCAACCCTTCCGGGAAGCACATCAAAGACAGCGTCTTGGCCCAAATGCACCCATGTGTAAGTGACCAATGCGACAAACACAACAACAACAGCAACAACAACGCTTGAGGACCCGCAATCGTGTGTTCCTAAACTTATAGATTCTTTCTATAGCAAGTGATCTGTACAAAGAGGCCATCTTTTGGATTAAATAATTTCATCACATAAACAACCTTGAAATCAATGTATGGAACCACGTTTAGCTATGCCCCACCCATTACACCTTTTACGGTTGAAGGACTATAACAGATCCATGACGGAGTATCTCTGTCAATTATAATTGCGAAGTCAGCCAACATGTGACGTAATTGATTATGACGTAATGTACATGACTGACAGATAGGATTCATCCATTGTATAACATTCTTTAAGGCATTAAATATCATTTATCTCCCCAAGGTGTAACAACAGTCGCGTGCTAACTACGTAAGTTGAAAACGATGAATTGTGACGAGTTGGAATGGGGTGGTCGTGACAGCCGTGACGGCTACCCGATTTACTTGTATACTAACCTACGTACTTACGAGCCACGTTGCCTAGCAATGACCACTTAGATTGATTGCTATAACTTTCTTTAGTTATTGACCAAATGTTGTGAAGTAAACGAGAGAAGAAATGTGTTGATAAATTGCAATGGTCATTCAAAGAAAATTTAATTTTCAAGCCATATGACGTAGCGTGTGTCCCGCTATTTTGTTGCGCATTGGGCAGATAACTCTTGTGTAAACCGTTAAAGCGGAAAACAAAAATAATACAAAATGTTTAGAAAATGGTTAGAATCGACATAATATTCGACAAATTACGTATAAATAGAATCTCGCTCTTTCGGAACAAATATATCATACTCTGTTAGTAAGCTCTCATGCGTAACTTGCTAAAGCTTGTGTCATTAATCACGACTCGCTTGAGATCCTCTGTCAGGTTAAAGACAGTTCCGTGCCTAGGTAGCAATAGCTTGCAACATTCAGTATTAGCACCGGACAATATTAAAAAAGGAACTTGATAATTTAAACTGACCATTGCACGAATCATTCAATTTTTATTTGAAAATTCATGTGTTCTAGATTTTGTCGATGTTTCGCCATTCCGGTCTCGACCCGATGCGTTATAGACCACCACATCTGGGCATTAGGTTTGATAACCATTAAGAGCGGTGTTGCTCCATAAGTTAGAGGTTGCCTCTGCCCATCAAGATTAAGAATATAATATGAAAACACACACACACACACACACGCGCGCGCGCGCGCGCACGCACGTACACGCACACGTACACGCACACGCACACGCGCACACACACACGCACACGCACACGCACACGCACACGCACACACACGCACGCGCACACACCTCATATATTATACAGGGATTTTGCACTCCCCTGTGCATATTATGAAAACACATGCCGTACAGCTTACCAGTGATATTACCTGAATAACTCCCATTCATGCGTCATTGAATTCTCAGAGGACAAACCAGAATACACTGTGAACTATAGCAGTTTCCAACTTTAGTTATTTAATTAAATCACTGCTACTATACATATTCCGCGCTGTCATCTCACCTGTTTCACAAACTCTAGATAACATGCAGATATATATATATAATTAATACTGTTCAGATAATACGGATTTTAGCTACTATGGACAAACATAGTTACTCTTATTATGGTCACATAGAAACTTTTGAAGTTATTTGCAATTTGCTCATGATTTAACGCAGAACATGTATACTCTATGTATGGTTAAAACGCGTATTGTTATTATTAACCAATCCTGAGGGTCAGAGTAGTGCTACGCGCGCCCTGGAGGACGGCTAAAACAACGCAAATATCGAAATAAATACATTGTGATCGTGTTCTCCACGAATTAATCACTTCTGTAACGCACCAAACTAGAGTCAAGTAGCGGTTATACTCTGTATATTAGTGCCTCTAAGGTAGATACGCACGGTCTCATGACCATCTGTCTAGGTGACGAGGACACTGTGCTAGTAATAGCATCAAAGAGATACGTGTTCACGTGAGCGTGCCATTGCTGGTGATAGCGACGATGCTGATTTCCGCATTATATTCTACATGGACACTATATTAAGACTCGACGAATACCAGCCGTATTGGTATCGGAACGCGCCAATGTGCATTTCCTCGTCCAAGTCTCGCGAGCGGATGAATGATTTGCATTGATTAGAAAGCACGTCGCCATTCCTTTTGCGCTTCGTTTATCCTCTAAGAAACTGTACTAAGCAGTTTCATTGGTGATTTATTTACGGTGAAAATAACTCACCAATGACACTAAGAGAGGCAATTTTTTAGAAGAGAACGGGAAATGTTTTAGTTTTCCACAGCGAAAGTGCCGACTGGCAGCGAAACCGTGTCCATGCTGATGTACCACGATGTTGTGTTATTTACTATGGCAGATGTGTCAATGTGTGTTGGCGTAACTGGTCTTGTGGGGGAGAAAATCTCCTCAGGTGCCGTGAGAATTTCAAAGACGAGTTTGGTCCGGCTTAAGTAGACAACGTACAGCGGCTAATGAGAGGCAGACCGTCGATTGACAACCTTAAGCAGTCAGATATAATTCCACACGCTTCATCGGCCATGTCACACAAACATACACATACTAGCAGAATGGCGATTTCATGCACATAGTACGGTGTGCTGAGGGCACTTTCTGGGTCAATTATACATTGCTTGATGCCCTCAGCAAACTGTCACCAAAAAAGATTATCGTTAAAAAGAGAACCTGAGCATAAGGCTACGGACACATACTATTCTATTGCTTTAAGCGGCAGTAATGGGTGTGTAGAATAAGCACGATGGCACCTAGGCATCTTTGTCCAGTTTTTCATATAAACATATCAATGTGTTTTAAAAAGGCAAATAAGAATGGACATTTCCAGTTTTAGCCATGCCCCGCCCATCTCTATCTAAGCTCCACCCACACATCGCTCGTGTTGGGATCGATAGATCTCTGAACTCCCTGACTATCAATTTCCAGAAAACTATACAGGTAAGCTGTTGAATATTTTGAAACTAATTTGGCTAGGCGCTGGTGCTGCCATAGACACCAGCGCCCATACAGTCAAATTAGTTTCAAAATATTCAACAGCATGTTTCTTAAATAGCAAATACATACAATTCGTATAACGTGTTGGACTATTCAGCGTTAAAGACTGCCTTAATCTAATCATTCCTGACGTCACATGATTGAGTGAAGAAATGGGTTCATGAATTGTAGAAATGTGGGTTAAGCAAAGGAAACCCGTATCAACTGGTATCATCATGGTCCTATGAAGTCAGGAAATGTAAGAAATGTAAAGGGGAACAGAAACAGATAGGGATCAAAGCGTGCCCCATGACACTTTTGTATAAGTACATAAAATAAAACCAAATTTTTGGATATTTTCAAATTCCAAACTAGTAACCATGATATTATGTGCCTAAATGCATACGCCACAAAATGGTACATGATTAGCTGTAAAATTGTGGCCATATATGGCGAAGAGTGATTGCTACTGACAATTGTTGTTTCCTTATGACAGCTACACTTTACTAAGGTCCAGACAGATTTTCTGGGATCATTGTCTCTAAGCAGTGCGTTCTTCATCATACTCAGAAATTCGAAATGATGTTACACTTCCCTCTAAGGTTATTTACGCATGTCAATTCTGATGGAGAGGGAGGGGGGAGAAAGGGGGGAAGGGCCGATATGGGGACGGAGCAGCGCAGAGAGAGAGAGAGAGAGAGAGAGAGAGAGAGAGAGAGAGAGAGAGAGAGAGAGAGAGAGAGAGAGCGAGAGAGAGAGAGAGAGAGAGAGGGAGAGGGGGAGGGAGGGTGGGGGTGGGAGGAGGGCGGGACGGAGGGAGGGAGCGAGGAAGGGAGGGAGATAGGGAGCGAGGGAGGGATATAGGGAGGGAGGGAGGGAGGGAGGGAGGGAGGGAGGGAGGGAGGGAGGGTGGGATGGAGGGAGGGAGAGAGAGAGGGAGGGAGGGAGGACGGGAGGGATGGAGGGAGAGAGAAGGGAGAGAAGAGAGATCGATAGAGAGAGTGGAACGTCTTTGGTTACAAGTTTACTGTACTTGACGAGGTAAATATTGAGGTTCTAATAAGAAATGGTGATCCTTTACGAATGACGATTGCCATTTAATCCCACCAACACTTGGCTTCAAATCTATTAGTATCTCGAGCTCGTTTGAATGCGCCATGGAATCATTAGAACATATTTTATGTTTATAGGGTAGCGAATCCTGTTTGTTCTTCGCCCCCCCCACCCTCGTGCATAATCATCGCGTATATTTCCCCTCTCTCCACGTCTATCTGCCTGTCTGTCTTTCGGTCCGTCCGTCTGTCCGTCCGTCCGCCTGTCGGGCTTTCCATCCTTTCTTCCTTCCTTCTACCAGCTCGCTCGTCCGCCCACCCGTCCGAGCATCTGTCCGTCTGTCCGTCTGTCCGTCTGTATGTCTGTATGGACTTGGCTATATAGTAAACTACTTCCAGCTCTAGTTCAAATTACGCATGGACGTGTGGTGGGGGTAAACTATTAATCCCAAACCTTTGTCTTGATGCGAAGGGGAAAATACGAATATATTTGAAACATATAATTAAATTATAAAACGGTGTGTGCTTAAAAACTATGATTTCCCTTGAAATAACACAAAAATAAGCATATGTCATAATTGATGTGGATTTGAAAGTACATGTGAGAACTAGCACAGCATGATAGCCAGTAGACCGTTCCAAGTTTATCCATCCATATATGACGTCATAATCAACTACGTGACGTGTAGAATGACGCCATAATCATGATGTCATGAATGATTCGAAATTGTCCGTCTTTAGCACTTAATGGTCCGACACGTTGTACGAATTGTATGTATTTGACATTTAATAAACGTTCTGTTAAATATTGTGAAAATAATGTGACTAGACGCTGTTGCTGCCATAGGCGGCCAACTGCACCATCTCAAATTAGTTTCAAAGTATTTAACAGCTTGCGTGTATAGTTTTCTAGGAATTGATAGTCGTAGAGTTCAGAGATCGATCGATCCCAACACGGACGAGGTGTGGGTAGAGCTTAGATAGAGATGGGAGGGCATATCTAAAGCTGGAAATGTCCATTGGTCATATAGAAGGTCAATCCTTGCAGATACACATTCCTCGTTTGCAGGCTAAATACAATGGTTTATTAAGACGTAGCAGTGGAGGATTGCACTTCATAGTTATGACGTCATGAATGATTCGAAATAGTCCGTCTTTAGCGCTTAATAGTCCGACACGGTGTACGAATTGTATGTCTTACCATTTAATAAACATTCTGTTGAATATTTTGAAACTAATTTTACTGGGCGCAGTTGATACCATATGCAAGCAATAGCACCCATTCTATTTAGTTTCAATATATTCAACAGCTTACCTGTTTTCTGGAAATTGATAGTCAGTGAGTCAGGGAGTTCAGAGATCGATCGATCCCAACGGGAGCGTGGCTTAGATAGAGATGGGCGGGCATAGCTAAAACTGAAAACGTCCATTGACGTCTGTCGTCGTCTTATTAGACCTATTACTCTGAGAATTTGTTTAGTCACCATATATAGATCAAAGCTCACGCTTATAAACGCTACGGTCAATATTTATTGGTTTGCGCGCGTGAATCCGTACTAATGATAACCTCGTTGCCTATTCTGCGTTCCATAGCTTCCATAATCTGTTTATTGTCTCTGCATCCGATTTCCACATCGTCGATGAAACCATAGTATTACAATGACTTAGTAGGCAGGCCTATAGATAACGTTGTAGTAATTCTTTGAGGAGTACTTGTCTTCACGTTATTTGAAGTTTATTCACGCGGATATGTAGTCGCTACTCCAAGCTCCCGTTGAGTAACTAACGAAGACCTACGTGGAATGTGCGCGCATTCAACCATGGTGGTAGTATGGCAATCTCCGCGTGAAGCGCAAATCAGACTCATTTTGAGGCATACACATCCCTTCCAACTACTACAACACCAATGTGTCCACTTAGAAATACATATGGGTATTAGGGGATAACGACTGCCGCTGCAGAGAATATTAGCCTACACAATAGTACATGGTACATGCTTGTCAGATGATGTTAAACATGGTAGCTTTAAGTTCCTAAATGTCACATGATTGCGGATTGTAGAGGTATCACATGGTCAATAATGGGTGGAATAGCAGCAGGGAGTGAATCTCGTGCATAATGAGTGACGCTAGTGGCGTATAATGTAGGATGTCCATATGCCAGTTACTAGTTTCAAAATATTCAACAATTTACCTGTATATATACCTTGATTTTAGAATTCTTGTAATTCAGGGTTCGATGGCTCCATACACGGGCAAAGGGTATGTGGAGGTTAGCTTAACTAGTGCAAGGCATAACAGTATATTCATCCATTAACACACCTATTTGGTATTCTCTTATCTACGATATTCAAATTCCACCTCAACTCTCCCGTCCATCTACGGACATCGAATATGTATTACTATCATATATTGATCCACCTATTTTTGAATGAGTTTTGTGATAAGGGCTGTAAGGTTGTTCACCTCTCTTCGGATGAGGAGGAATCGCGGGCAATGGTTACTAACACTAACCTAACATATGAGGATTGTGTTAGGCCACTACGGGGTTAAAACATGGACAACGTACATATATTTGTTCTGTAGTGCTGAAACAATGAGCAATCAAATAAAATATCAATAAAACTCTTTCATCAGAAGGTAATATTATCAGATTTTGCGATTGTTGCCAAGAGGATTCAACACGTATATTATGATGGAATCTAACTATTATAAGAGATAAGAATACTCACTATGTGTGAGGGGGTGCGGGGTTGTTGTTACAAAGGTCAATATCTGTAGCCATGCTTCGCAAAGTCAGATACACCTAACGTGGTGGTATCGGGCGATCCCTGAACTTCCTCACTATCAATTTCCAGAAAACTATACAGGTAAGCCGTTGAATATTTTGAAACTAATTTGACCGGATGCTGGTGACACTGTTGCTGGCTGTGGCAGCAACAACGACCAGTCAAATTAGTTTTGAAATATTCACCAACATGTTTATTAAAGAGTAAAGACATATAATTCGTTCGACAACGCTTTACCTCTCATCAATTAAGCGTTCGTGATGAACGCCATTCATGATATAATTGATTATGGCGTCATCCTACACTCCACGGAGTTGGTCATGACGTCATATGATTGATGGATAAACTGGAATCCTCTATTAAGCTATGCTTAGAATTAATATTGATTAGGAGAGCTGCGTGCCATTCTTCATGCCGTGGAATGCTATAGCACATTTTAGTTAACATTAAACTAATTAAGAGTCATTATCCACATGTATATACATACATCAACTATACGCGTATATATACACATCAACTATGCACGTGTATACACATACATCAACTATACACGTGTCTACACATACATCAACTGTGCACGTGTATACACATACATCAACTATGCACGCGAATACACGTATGTCAACTATGCACGTGTATACACATACATCAACTATGCACGTGTATACACATACATCAACTATGCATGTGAATACGCGTACGTCAACTATGCACGTGTATACACATACATCAACTATACACGTGTCTACACATACATTAACTATACACGTGTCCACACATACATCGACTATGCACGTGTATACACATACATCAACTATACACGTGTCTACACATACATCAACTATGCACGTGTATACACATATATGAACTATGTACGTGAATAACCCTACGTCAATTATGCACGTGTATACACATACATGAACTATACACGTGTCTACACATACATCAGTTATGCACGTGTATACACATACATCAACTAAACACGTGTCTACACATACATCAACTATGCACATGTATACACATACATCAACTATGCACGTGTCTACACATACATCAACTATACACATGGCTACAATTGCATCAACTATATGCGCGTGAATACACATACATCAACTATGCGCGTGAATACATATGCATCAATTATACACGTGTCTATCATACATCAAGTGTGCACGGGTCGACACATACTACATCAACCATACACATATCTACACATGCATCAACTATAGGCGCGTGAATACACATACAGCAACTATACACGTGTCTACATATATATCAACTATATGCGCGTGAATACACATATATCAACCATACACGTGTTTACATATACATCAGCTATGCACATGGCTACACATACATCAACTATATGCGCGTGAATACACATACATCAACTATACACATGTTTACATATACATCAACTATGCACGTGAATGCACATACATTAACTATACACGTGTCTACATATACATCGACTATGCACGTGAATACACATACATCAACTATACATGTGTCCGCACATACATCAAGGATGCACGTGTCTACACATACATCAACTATGCACGTGTCTATACATACATCAACTATGTACGTGAATATACATACATCAACTATGCACGTGAATACACATACATCAACTATGCATGTGAATACACATACATCACCTATGCACTTGAATACACATACATCAACTATGCACGTGAATACACATATATCAACCATATACGTGCCTACACATACATCAACTTTACACGTGTCTACACATACATCAACTATACACATGTCTACACATACATCAACTATGCACGTGAATGCACATACTTAAACTATACACGTGTCTACACATACATCAAGTATGCACGTGTATACCCATACACCAACTATACACGTGTCTGCACATGCATCAAGTATGCACGTGTCTACACATACATCAACTATGCGTGTGAATAAACATGCATCAACTATACAAGTGTCTACACATACATGAACCATACACATATCTACACATACATCAACTATGCACGTGAATACACATACATCAACTATGCACGTGAATACATATACATCAACAATGCACGCGAATACACATACATCAATTATGCACGTGAATACACATACATCAACTATGCACGTGAATACACATACATCAACTATACACGTGTCTACACATACATCAACTATACACGTGTCTACACATACATCAAGTATGCACGTGTCTACACATACATCCACTATGCACGTGTCTACACATACAGCAACTATACACGTGTCTCCACATACATCAACTATGCACATGAATATACATACTTCACCTATGCACGTGTCTACACATACATCAACTACACACGTGTCTCCACATACATCAAGTATGCACGTGTCTACACATACATCAACTATACACGTGTCTCCACATACATCAACTATACATCAATAGAGGCATCCATTTCTAGCTATGCACCGCCCATTTCTAGCGAAGTTCCTCCCATATTTTGCACGCGATGAAATCGATTTGAAACCATGAAACCTGAGTTCTAGAATTAAAATTTCAAAGTAGGTATACAGGGAAACGGTCGATTATTGTGAAACTAATTTAACAGGGTGCTGTTACTACAACAGCTCCTAGTCAATTAATTTCAAAATATTAAACAGAATATTTATTAAATTTAAAATTCATCATAGACATAGAGGTCGTTCATTAGTGATGGACGCTTCGACTTTTATGACTGGGGTATACGTCATTATTTATTTGTGACGTCAGCTAACTGATCACGTAGGTATTACGCATGACGTCGTATACATAAGTGAGAGCTCGGATCCCTCTACTGTCGTTGTAGTTTTGTCATTAGCTTGGCATTTCAGCGGCTAAGACATCCAGTGCCATTACTTTCTGCCTGCGAGTGTGCTAGAACCATCTTCAATAACAAAACAGCAGCTTTAATCCCGCATTCATTCCTTGCAGTCGGCCAGTTCCATTGATTGGGTATTCTTCACAAGGTTATTGTATTAT
Organism: Chaetoderma sp. LZ-2023a; assembly: GCA_034401795.1. Classification (NCBI taxonomy): domain Eukaryota; kingdom Metazoa; phylum Mollusca; class Caudofoveata; order Chaetodermatida; family Chaetodermatidae; genus Chaetoderma; species Chaetoderma sp. LZ-2023a. The sequence goes on from CM067369.1 coordinate 52,253,950, forward strand.
CAAAGCGTCAACAAGAAATCGGCGTGGATGTGTCGATAGATGCTATATTTAGCGCCACGTGGCGGAAGGGATGCGCATTAACAAACGTTGTAGGGGAATGCGATTAGGTGAGAAGAGGATTAATTCTGACTGATGTGGCCAAGTGATCGACTCTGGATTCGAGGATTCTGTGTCGAAACCTTGAGACGTGCCATGTTCAGCACCACCTATCAATTAATAATCTACACCACTTTGTTCAATACCAAAGCGCTGAACACAATTTGGTTCGATACGGGAGCTGCTTTATTCCATTAGTCTTACCCAGCTGCTCATGGGAACTTTAAATGAACTTAAGATGTCTGCAGCAATTGAGAGAATTCAATCCCTCCGCAGTCCCTCATGACATTCAATATAACACACATACCACAAATAACCCAGCTAATTCTGTGTTCACAAGCGTAATACCGTCATCATGGCATCAACGCAAAGACCCACCAAGCTGCTATCTGGGGATGATATAATGACGGTGCACCACATTTGCCCGTGCAGGATAAGGATTGTGCTAAGGGACGTGGGAAGAATTAGCGGTGTATCGATCTATTAGGCTTGCCATCCACTTAGACATGAGAATTCGATTTGAGATTAATCCTTTAACCATTGACAATTCAGCGATCAATTCCAAAAAAACTTAGCTGAAAAAATGTTGAATAATTTTAATCTAATGGAGGATTTCAGTTTCTCAATCAATGATAATAATCTACGTGATGTGTACGGTGACGTCATAATAAATTACGTCATGAATGGTGTAGCCACGTTCGTCACGAGCGCTTAATTAATGACAGACTAAACGTTGTTGTACGCAATGTATGTCTTTACTATTTAATAAAACACATGCTGTTGAATATTTCGAAATTAATTCCACTAGGCGCTGTACCTGCCATAGGCAGCAACAGCACCCAGTAAACTTAGTTGCAAGTTATTCAACAGCTTGTCTGTACAGTTTTCTGGAAATTGATAGTCACCGAGTTCAGGGATTGATCGATCCCAACACGGCAACGCGTGGGTGGAGGTTAGCTAGATGTCGGTGGGGCATAGCTAAAATTGGATTCCTCCATTCTACTGGACGTTGTTGCTGCTGTAGAATAAACCTTCCAATCAATCTTTCTGCTTTGGAGTGTTTAAACGATAAAACAAACAGGGACATGACAAGAATAGGTCCTCTTATATAGAAACCGTGAGCATATCGGCCTATAGCCGTAAATCCTACACAGTCTGAGTTAGTCATGTATGTGCGTGCATCCATCTTCTATAGAATGCAAATATATATTTCTATTTTACAAGACGCGAAGTGCTCCAAAATATGAAATTCCGACGCTTTGCCTACCAATCCTAATATGATACCATTACTGAATTGGATATTCTAACTTGGCGTTTTCACTTTCGATTGGCATGAATCATAAGCTGGCGAACCCATGTTTGATAAGTGAATTCTCAAATATGTCTACAATAATTCTTGATGATTCGATTTAATCCGTCTTAAACGCTTAATAGTCCGTCAGTGTGTATGAATTGAACGTCTATACTATTTAATAAACATGTTGTTGAACATTTTGAAACTAATTTGAGTGGCCGCTGTTGCTGCACCCAGTTAAGGTCGTTTTCTGAAAATTGATAATAAGGGAGTTCAGGAATTGATCGATCCCTACACCAGCGAGGTGTGGGTGAAGCTTAACTGGAGATGGGCGGGATATAGCTAAAACTGGAAATGTCAATTTCCTTTTCACATGACGAATGGAAATGTTACTAGGTATGTAAAAAGGAAATTTGCTGATCATTCACATGATATATAAGAGTAGGTGCAAATAATGCGTTTATTTCAGTTAACAAGTGGTATTCAAGATGGAAAGACTAAATTCTTTTCGATTACAAATAGAAGAATATTACCATACAATGTGTTCATTGGTTGACGATGATAGGATTATCACATAGGAACGATCTCCAGTTTGGTAGAATTGAATGGTTTGGTAGAATTGAATTGTTTGGTAGAATTGAATGGGTTGGTAGAATTGAATGGTTTGGTAGAATTGAATGGTTTGGTAGAATTGAATGGTTTGGTAGAATTGAATGGTTTGGTAGAATTGAATGGTTTGGGAGGATTGATAACAGTCAATGGCTAGAAAACATGAGCGTGAGAAAAGAAACATTTGATTTTCTGTTCTCAGAATTCGAATCTACTTAGCTCACCTGGGAAGAATGTACAATGGGGGCTTATGGTGTGACGACCGTCGTCCGGCGATCGTCTGTCTGTCCTTCTGTCCATCAACTCTTCTTTAAACGACTTCTTCTTGGGCAGATTTTAATTTGGCAGGAAGCATATATCGGGCATACATATCCAAGTTTCTTCAATGGAAGCCGATTGGCCATCTTTGATTTTCGCCGATTTTTAGAAACGTCTTTAAAACCCGCTTGCGAGAAGATTCAAGATTTATGAAATATCATCAAGGGTAAGAGCTGAACCAAGTTTGTTCAAGAGTAATTGATTGGCGAGTCCTTTGCCGACCATCTTGGATGAGCCAGTTTTCACGAAAAACGCTGTAAGGATCCAACCGAAATTTGGGAGATTTGTTTAGGTTACTAAACCCCAGCTTTTTCACTGGATGGTGATACGTCTAAAACATGTCCGCTCTGAACCAATCACAATGTCACATGTTTGGCGGTCAAATTCGATTTTTTTTTTTATTTGATGGATTTTGAAGCGGATATTCGTTTTATAAACGTTTTTGGGTATGCTAATTTCAAATTTGCCACTTTAGAATCTGTCAGATAAAGAGTTTGGTGGCCAACTTGGATTGTTTTTCCCGCCAAAAACTCCTATACTAAAGCAGCAGGAAATTTAAAATGTCTTCTCGAAAACCAAAAGACCGAGTTTAACCCAATTTGGTCAGAAGCATTCTTTGGGCAATAGGGATCCAAGTTTGTTTTTAAAAAATAGGATCGCCCAATTTGGCTAGTAGCCATCTTAGATTTTAACCGATTTTTTTTTAAAGTTTTTAAAAATATTCTCGGAAAAGATTTTGGTGATCGATTCAAAACACGTGAAGCATCATATAAGCTAACAGCTGAACCAAATTTGTTAAAGGGAACTTGATGGCCAAATACTTTGGCGGTCATCGTGGTTGACCTAGTTTTCATGAAAACGACTTCTCCTGTATTGCTGAAGGGATCAGGTCAAAATTCAGGGAAACATGATTAGGAACCGAAATTAGAATTGTTAAGGTGTTGAGGTATGCTGATTTTGAATTTTCCACTTTCGCAACAGTCAGGTAAACGGGTTCATATTTTCCGCCAATACCTCCCATAGTCAAGCAATTGGAAATTTAAAATGCCTTCTCGAGCCACTGGACCGATTTTAGACAAATCTGGCAGGACGCATCGTTGTTTTTCTGCCCACAACATTAGTGCTCAAGTTATAGGCGATGGCCTTTCTAGATAAAATGCTTATGTTCAAGCCGATCGTAATACAGGTCCGTTAGGTCTCTTGGTTAATGCCAACGCGTGCCTGTTCAGCGAAACAAAAAACAGTTGCCAATCATTAATTATTCAATTATTCAATTTTGAATTATTCAGTAAAATACTGTCTGATACGCAATGCCTTCACGTGCCCAAAAATACTCATATTGCAAAACTACATATATGCAACCCCCCCCCCCTCCGTCCTAGATGCAAATTTGCTCGCTATGTAAATTTAATCACCTATGTATTTGCATTCACATGACGAATTTACATGGAATTGTATGTGAAAAGGGCTTTGAAGATGACACAGTCATTTACATCCATGCAACTGCCATTCCAGGTGATGTCCCTGAAATTGTATGTATCGAAACAGAAGCAGCTGTATTTCTGCAGAGGCATGCGTGCTGGCGAGGACATCGTCAAATGCCTTATCTCATTCCATGTCATGGCTGGCTGCGATGCCAACAGGTGCTTTTCTGGTAATGGAAAGGGTCTCTCTGAGAAAATTGCAAATAGCATTGAGGCGCATAATCTCCTCATAGAGTGTTGGGACAGCCTTAGATTGCAGGTTGACGTCTCGGATAACCTCAAGTGCCACGTCATCTGCTACGCGTATGACGATATGCGGAGTTTTTCTCTAGATCTGGCCCTGCAACTAAGTGGAAGGCGCAAAAGAAGAAATCACTCATGCGCCTACCTCCTGATGATGGCAGTTTAAAACAACACGTCATGCATGCCAACTGGTTAGCCTACATTCAGCCCCACTCTGAGCTGAGTCGGTATCCTTTCCCTATTGGTCATGGGTGGGAACTGGTCAATAGCCGCTATACATCAGCGCTTCACACAAACTCTGCCCTCAGTCGCAAGTTGGCGATTATTCCGATTCGGAGGCGGCGTCAGAGGCATCCATCGCGCGAAACACTGAGTTGGACGTCTCTTCAGATTAATCTCACTGAATGAAAATTCGCAGTAATGTTAAATAAGAGTAGCTTTATGTTAGTTTATTGAATTCTCACCATATCCACCGTGGTTACGGGTAAACCTCTGTGCCTTACCTTTGTTATTCGCTCTGTTCAAATATATAAGATTAGTCTGTGCTCTTGGCACATTGTAAAACCTGTTAATCTAATAAATTGCACAATACTATCAATACAAAATGTATGCAATTTGTTATGTACTCTTCCTTAATTGTTGATTGATTTCGTTATCAATGGTAGCTCTCATAAAATAAACAGCTTAAGAAATGGATTCTTCGCCCATAAAGTAGTTGGAACAGACGTCTTATTTAGGATTTCAGACCATTTGGTTAAAAGGATGGCCATTCTGAATTCTGTGCTCTATATACGATTTTGAAAAATGAGTTTGCATTCCTCAGTTTATCCATATTAGCGTTGTTATTCCATGGTATAAGCTGATGAGCACTTAAGTTGCATTTCTATCGCTACAAGCGGCGGCCGGCCATCAGTTGGAATTCGTTGTGAAGGCGACCTTTAACCACGAAAATAATCTCGGAAATGGATTTCATACCCTCAAATTAATAGAAAAATGTGATTTAAAGTTTTCTAGAATGTTTGGTTAAAAGGTTAAAAGGGGCCGCCAGTTGTCATTTTATATGTCTCGCTTTTCCCATTTTCACCAGATTTTTCAAACCGGCATATGGGCTTATTTAGTAACAAATACACTAAAGTACCAAAATCACCCACAATCTTGCCAGTGGTTGGTCACGGAATGTGAGATTATAACCTTCGTATATAGGTGATGGTAGCGCAACAGCGATGCTTGTTGCTCGAACAGTTTCTCTGAATGCCGGAGAATACGCCTGCTCAGAAACCAATATAATTTGCAGTCGTATGTACCAACAGGTAGCAGGCCTGCAAGGAACACCACTACATCGACGTGCTACTTGTTTTACAATCAGACGTCAGAGAACGTAATCTAGTACCACTAAAGACGAGAAAGAACCTAAAGGAGCTTAGGACACTTGCAGCGCAAAAACACAGTGGGGAAAGTTGAGCTAAACTTGATTGCAACTGAAAAGTTTTCACTTCTTCATCAGCAGAACACGGTCACTCATCATCACCATAGTCATCTTGAAGATAGGATTCTTGGATTTCAGGATTCAAAGCAGATAAATTGATTCAAGCAGCAAGAAAAAGGTGGGAAGAGGTTAGCTTGCAATGTGCTGGGCATGGCTTGAAATTGGTCGCTCAATTAATTGTAATATTAATCCTTTTTTTATATAAACGGGCCTCAACCATGAAAAGTGAATCACCAAATGTCTGTCCCAGCAACGATCTCTTTGCCATGATAATGGCAATGTACATTTAGCTCCAGTCGCGCAGGCTCTAATGACGATCTGGCAGTAGGGCTATATCAAGGTGGTTCGCTCAAACATGTGGTTGAAATGTTATCGGCCTTATATAGCCACCACACTCTAACCTGAACGCGGATATGACAAGCAATGTCTTATTTTCCATGCAAGAACACGTGTCTTTTGATTCTACCATTCAGACTCAATAAAGTAGAATAATACATAAGCATCATATCTAGATAGAAATTCGGTGTCTATGTTTGAAACCAATAGTACCGCACGTGTACGTGGATGCATGAAAGTGTGTGCACAATGACGCACATTCCTAGAACCCACGAATGTGGATGGTGTATTTAGCGGCTATAGATAATACAACATGTATATCTGACAATGAATTCTTGCGTGGTGAATTTGAAAGGCTTTAGTTTCATCCAAGTGCAAGTCTTCCATTTGCAATTCACCTTTCCAGAGTATCCACCCATCATCTGACCTCGTATGACGGCATAATCTGCTCAGTGCGTGTAATGATGAAGACACAATCATTACGTCACAAAGGGTTCCATATAGACCGTCACCAAATCTCAAATATTCCGACACGTTGTATGAATTCTATGTCTTTGTAATTCTTAGCTATTTAAGAAACATACTGTTGAATATTTTGAAACTAATTTGACTGGACGCTGTTGCTGCCTTATGCATCAACAGCACCCAGTCAAATTAGTTTCAAAATATGCAACAGCTTACCTGTATAGTTTTCTTGAGATCGATAGTCAGGGAGTTCAGAGATCGATCGATCCGAACACGAGCGAGGTGTGGGTGGGGGTAGATAGAGATGGGCGGGGCATAGCTAAAAATGGAAACGTCCATTAGATTTGATACAATTTAAAGACGATTTAAATGGTTCCATAATAAAATATAAGCCATCACCCAGATTTCATAGTGCATATTGGACAGAAATAATCCTGTCATAGTGACGGCTCTCCACATTGAGTCTCATGATACCTTCCATTCCATCACACACCCACTCAACTCTTGTCCATCAGTGCTACAGGACATGGAATTCATTCAATAAAATATCATTTATGTAGCTCATCGCTCGGCTGTTTATCATTGAAATCACTATGACTTCAGATTTGGTGTTTTTCCAAATTCTCTGGCGATGAAAAGCATCAGATACATACTCGACAAGAATTGTACGGCCTCGTTGAGCAACCTGGTGATTGTGTCGGGGTACTAGATTCCGTATTGACACTTAATAATTTAGCGCTTTAACTTGGCATGTAAATATAGTAATAATTTATTTAAAGTTTGCCATGGCAAGTTTCTATGAGAAGCCATTCTATTGCGATGTCTGGGATGAGGCTGATTGTAAGTAGTGAGAGCTAGAATTTGACTGTCTTCAAATAGGAGATAATCTAACTAAAGACTCATGCTAAACAATGGACCTTTCCTGGACTATTAAGAGTTGAAGACGGGCTATATTGAATTATTCATGACGTAATGAGTATGACGTCATCCTACACGTCACTTAGTTAATTATGACGTCGTATGATGTCAGATGATTGATGGATAAACTGGAAAGGGGGGTTGCACATAAAGTGATTGAACCAGTGCGCACTTGCGATTCTTTGATAAATCAAGAAAAGTTATGATTCCTTGATAAATCAAGAAAAGTTATGTTTGAACTTTTCCACTTGAAAGGAAATCTATTTTACGTGGACTCTGTTTCCAATTCAAACCCAGAAATTCAAGAATACGAATTTAAAGACATTATGCTGGTAGCGTATTGACGATTTTCAAAGGAGCTTCACCGCAATGAGCTACATGCCGATCAAGCAAAATTGCTTTCAAAATATTCAATACACATCAATTTCGTTGCCTATGAATGGATAATCAGTAGAACATCTCCAAAGCCCGTCTCCTCACAAGCAACCGGCTAGAGATAAATCCTCATCATTGATTGATCTGTCTGAGCTCAGCTCTGGCGCAAACATTCTAATCACATTACTTTCTCGCCTGATCGATGGTGGATGAAGGAAACCGTAATGTGTACTGCCATATCACCATCTCATTCTGCACAGCTGCTAAGTGAAGGCACACTGTAAAATATATCATAGCTATGATTATTATGCTAGAATGACCGTGCGCATTTGCTTTAAATTAATGATGCTGAAAAAAGTAGCCACGACAGCAGCAAGAGCTGTCACCGTCGTCGCCGTCGTCGTCGTCGCGTTTTCGCCGCCGTCGTCGTCGTCGCGTTTTCGCCGTCGTCGTCGTCGTCGCGTTTTCGCCGTCGTCGTCGTAGTAGTAGTAGTAGCAGCAGCAGCAGCAGCAGTAGTAGTAATAGTAGTAGTAGTAGTAGTAGTAGTAGTAGTAGTAGTAGTAGTAGTAGTAGTTGTAGTAGTTGTAGTAGTAGTAGTAGTAGTAGTAGTAGTAGTAGTAGTAGTAGTAGTAGTAGTAGTAGTAGTAGTAGTAGTAGTAGTAGTAGTAGTAGTAGTAGTAGTAGTAGTAGTAGTAGTAGTAGTAGTAGTAATAGTAGTGTTGCTACTATTGCACGTACGTGTCCCTATATTGTTTTAAGGTGAAATGTCCCGTTGTCCCAGCATGAGTATTTAGTGCCATTTACTTGTCCAATAAGAGAAATAAATATTTCCTCTGATGATTTATCTGAGTATCACACTCACAATCGGTGCCTCTATATTCATCAAATTATTCATCACCATGCGCTATTGCACAGTTTTGAGTTATTTCCTATTTGAAGTCTCTCAAATATCGGCACTGTGACTCTTAGCTACAAGCAATACATCCCAGAGTACATACTAGGATCGTCCCTCTCAGAAGCCATTCATAGCAGAGTTTAAATAGATTATTATTATATTTGCATAGCAAGCCAAAATACTGTGCTATAAAGAGTTTGGATAGAATCCCGTACCCCGGCGCAATCAGCAGCCTGCTCACTGAAGTAAAACATTGTGACTCGTATTGGCCAGATGAAGTGTCACCATGATGGCTTTTTGGAGAAGTACATAACCGAAGACGCATTAGTATGCTGTGTGAAGGATGTATGTATCTAGGTCAGTGTGGAAGTAAGTACTGTCGCATAAACTACACCAATATGGGAGGCTATGTATATATATAGATACATTTTGCATTGTGTGTTTCATGTTAAATGTCACACAGGCACTGCAGATGGGTTGACCTCTATTATTGCTGCAACAATGCTAATCCAAGTTCCTCTGAGCAGCCGTGTACGTCTGAAGGAATAAACTAGAACGAGTATTGCAACCCGTCAATTATTAGGTGTTGCAGAACAGATTTAAACACAGAATTATCGCACCAGCGGTCGCCTGGTCATATCAGTCATAATGGACCTTTCCATTTTTACCTATGGCCCGCCCATCACTAGCTAAGCTCCACCAACACCTCGCCGTGTTGGGATTGATCGATCCCCAAATGCCCTAGCTATCAAATTCTTGAAAACAGGGAAGCTGTTGAATATATTGTAACTAATTTGACTGGGTGCTGTTGCTGCCTATGACAGCAACAGCGCCTAGTCAAATTAGTTTCAAAATATTCAACAGAATATTTATTAAATAGTAAAAGCAAAGAATTTGTACAACAACGCATAGACCGTCTTCAAATATGCGTTCGTGACGTATTTATCGACGTCATTCATTATGATGTCATTGTACACATCACACAGTTCATTATGACGTCATATGATGGGTGGGTACTCTGGAAAGGTGAATTAATCGTCGTGTCGGCTAATCTCATTCTACCGGCATAATTGTTAATGCGCATCCCTTCTACCACGTGACGCTAAATATATCATATATCGACACATCAACGCCGATTTCTTGTTGACGCTTTGATACTGCAATAACCTCCTGACGAATACCAAATCAATGGACGTGGCCGACTACGAGGAATAAATACAAGATTATTGTTATCGAAGATGGTTCCAGGCTTCCAGCCGATAGGCGAATATAAATGTCACCGGCTGTTTTAGCTGTTATGAAGTGTAGCTAATGGCAAATGTTCAAAAACTGGCAAATGTTGTAAAGTTCATGTATTTGTGTACGTGCTTGATGGCTATTATGTATTCTTTGTACAGAATGATACCATGAGGAATATTTGAGAACCACAATAGAATTCCGAAGCAGGTGGAATGGAGCCGTACCATCATACATCAGCCCAGGTCGTATATTCGTACATGCAATGGGCGAATCCAGTTTTGGCCAAGCCCACACACCCCACCCCCGACACTTTGCCCGTATTGGGATCGATCGATCCCTGCGCTCTCTGAATCTCAGTTTCCAGAAAACTATACAGGCAGGTTGTTCAATATATATTTTGAAACTAATTTGACTGGGTGATGTTGCTGCCTATGGCACCAACAGCGCCCAGTCAAATTAGTTTCAAAATATTCAACAGCATGTTTATTAAATAGTAAAGACCTACAAATCGTACAACCTAGAGGACTATTAAGCGTTTAAGACGGACTAAATCGAGCCATTCATGGCGTAATTGATTATTACGTGATCCCATACGTCACGTAGCTGATTATGACGCCATACTATGATTGATGGATACATTGGATTCCTCAATTAAACCGCCAACCTTGCTATACCCGCATGCTTGTAATCGGTTAATGTTACATAAGAACTGTGTAGGAATTTGTCAGCCTAGTTTAGGATTACCACCTTGATAACCCATTCTCATCGGGTCTACGTACGTTTAAGTTCGGTTAGATGGATATATGGATTATACGCTGGTTATTTTCCTCTCCACATATAACATTACAATTATTAGCCTTCAATGGCAGAGCTTCACTGCCTTCGTTATTGCAGTAAACTGAATCAGATTCGTTGCAGAATCAGCGGCATAATGATTTTGCATACCAGAAATCATTTGATCCACACTAATGCTAATTTGACAGGAAGCCGTTGCTATATGTGTCAATATGATTGTCCAATCCTATTAATTACCAGATATTTAACCGCTTATACGCGTGATTGTCTTGAAATAGTGATCGCTAGTACAAGGGCAGTCTGGCAATTTTCTGTATATGCATTTTAATCCACTTATATATATATATTAAGTCGTGGCATAGGTCAGCTATACCAACCAATCATCTCATGGACGACTGACCATATATTCGAAAAATGTGCTTGTATTACATTTGTCAAACATTTCAGTGTTAGATCCCTAGATGGTTACGTATTTTAGATGCACCTTTCAATCATTAATGTTTGTTAGCTGATTGTCACTGATTATATAGCTAGCCACCACCTTACCTTTCCCAATTCCACGTGGCTGTGAAATACTATGCTGCGACTCAAAGCACATGTTAAAATGATAAAAGTATTGAAAAACGCTGTAGACCGTTAGAGTAACTACCTCCATTCCATTATCATGATAACCTTTTCTTAGAGTCAATTATCTTAGAGGTAACGGCATATGATTGTTGTCATGTCATGTCGCTATTTCAGGCCACCACTATCTAGGTATAAATGAAACGTCAAATGATAGTCCACAAATGTATTGCCAAATCGACAAATCAATGTCATTCGGATTGCATTAGTGTCACATTGAACTTAACGCGCATTTAGTTGTGCTATAGCAGGCTAAAATGATAAATACATCATTGTACTCATTCCAGGCAGCTTAGTATTTTGCTACGTTTTTTTAGCAACCATTTTGTCTCTCCTTGTTGCACACACTCACCAATCGTTATTATACATAGTGTGTACCGATCATGCATTTATGCAATGTAAGGAAATCTATTCCAGGATGAGGATGCGTGTGACATCAGATTCAAATTATGACTTTATTTCTCTTATTTCAGTGTACATCTTCCATCCTCGAAATCAATATATCGTTATCCGCATGTCAGCTTCAAAACAAATTAATTACAGCTTAGGTGTCTTGATTTGATGTACATTTCCTTTTTAACCATTTAATGACTAAATGTGTTCACAATTTTTAATATTTACTTATAGAATGTCAATTTGCAGGCCAAGAGCAGGCTATTTTTGACAATCCACCACTGGAATGACTGGCTCGATAACCGAGCCAGTCATTCCAGTGGTAGATTTTCAAAAATAACCTTCTATTTACCCGCAAAGGGCCATTCCTCAAGACCACTGTATAGGCAAGTTTCGGCCGGCTTGGAAAGGGTTACGTGATGAAAGAGCTATATTAGATGCCATAACGCCATGCTTATATTCACTATTCAATGATGTACTTTACTAATCTTAGAGCAAATGCGTAGAAAGATAGCTAACAGTTAGTGGAATAACAAATGTAGACTGAGATACGCTATCGTAATGAGAATTCGGCTTGGGATATTCGGTATTGTCAGATATGCGAGTGTAATTTTAGTGATCGTACATTTCGTGTTTCCACTGAATAAATACCGAATGAATTATTTGGTGCGAGTTCTAGGTTAATGAATAGCAATGCTGGCAGGTCTATACGTATGTGTGTGTCATCATAAAATATACATGAGAAATCTCTGTCCCGCATTATCAGTGATCTGCTTTGTCCCTATTGGCCATCACCAACGAGATTGGCGGCAGCCATATATGGTGACATTTACAAGAATTCATGCCAGAAAGACATGACAGGAATAAACAAATCCACGTAATATACATGTATGAATGTAGTTATGAGATATGTTGGAGCGGGATGGAACGTCAGCTCAAGGCACGCATACAGAGGCACATTGTGGTAATAACCATAAGCTTATTAAGATAGTAATGTGATTCCAGGAGATTCGGCAGGCTAATTCACCTTTCCAGAGTATCCATCCATCATCTGACCTCGTATGCCGTCAAAATCAGCCCAGCGCGTGTATGATGACGCCACAAGCATTACATCACAAGGGTTCCGTATAGACCGTCGTCAAATCTCAAATAGTCCGACACGTTGTATGAATCGTATGCATCCAGTCAAATTAGTTTCAAAATATTCAACAGTTTACCTGCGTAGTTTTTTGGAAATTGATAGTCAGGATGTTCAGAGATCGATCGATCCCAGCGCGAGCGAGGTGTTGGTGGAGCTTAGCTAGAGATGGGCGGGACATAGCTAAAACCGGAAAGGTCCATTAGGAGTGCATCGCACAACAGAAACTGTGGTGATATGGTGTTACCGTAAGCTGTTGCAGTCAAGCAACAGCTTCTGGTAATAACAAACTAAAGTGAGTAAAGGCCGTGCTAATACAACTGAGACGCATGGTTATAGATGCAGCTAATCTTTAAGATTATATCTCCCTGTTAAAAACTAGTTACACACCCCACAAAACAGAATGTGAAATTCAACGATATTATCTTATTATGACTAGTGCCCAAGCTTGGTGACCGAAGTTCATATTTTTAAGTTGTTATTTTGTGTCTCTGCCAATGGTCAAAATTTAATATTTGTTCAGGAAAGTTTAACAAACTGATCTACGGCTGCTAGTTATTAATCTAGAAATCTTATGTTCTCTTTCTGATCAAAATGGTGTCAAATACAGTTCTAATTCAAATTTTTTGCATATAAAATTGGCATGTATTTTAGCAATGGATAACTAGGTTGATCTGTCGATGACGCGTCATTACGAATCCCCAAGTTCATCGCATTGAACCTTTGACACACCTAACAACCCGCCCCCACCCCCCACCCGGGGGCTGAGCCAAATCTAAACATCATTTTGCTCTCCGCAATCATATGGATAACTCGCATGCCGAATTTGGTTGAATTTCGTCCAGTGGTGTCCGAGGAGCTGCATTACAATCAATTTCATGACCTTTTGACACTATCCCACACACCCTGGGGAGCGGGGCCAAATGTACCTGAGCTCACCCACTCCACTTTGATATGGGTAGCTGACATACTAATTTGGTTGAATTCCGTCCGACAGTGTCAGAGGAGTTAAATTACAATCGATTTCTTAACCTGTTGACCCCATCCTCGAACCCTTGGGGTGGGGCCAAATATAAATGTGCTCGTCTACCCCACATTGATATTGGTAACTCACATACCAAATTTGGTTGAATTCCGTCCAATGGTTTCGGAAGAGATGCGTTACAATTAATTTCGGCAAGTTAAAATTTGACCTTTTGAACCACTGGGCCGGAGTCAAATCTGAATGGGCTCTTACACCCCGCAATCATATGAGTAACTCAGATATCAAATTTAGTTGCGTTCCGTCTAACAATTTCAGATAAGTTTCGTTACAACTTATTTGACCTTTTGACCCCTGTCACGCCCACCCAGAGCCAAATGTAAATGTGCTCATCCACTCCACATTGATATGGGTAACTGACATATTAAATGTGGTTGAATTCCCGCGAAACAGTGTCAGGAGTTGCATTACAATCAATCTTTTTAGCTTTTGATCCCACCCACAAACCTCTGGGGCGGGGGTGGGGTGGGTTGGGGGTGGGCGGGCGGGCCAAATGGTAAATGTGCTCGTCCACTCCACATTGATATGGGTAACCCACATGGCCAACTTGGTTGAGTTCTGTCCAACGGTTTCGGAGGAGATGCGTTACAATCCATTTCCGCACGTTATAATTTGACCTTTTGACCCCTTCCCGACCCGCTGGGGTGGAGCCAACTCTAAATGGCCTCGTGCACACCGCAATCATATGGGTAACGCAGCTATCAAATTTGATTGAGTTCCGTCCAACAATTTCTGAGGAGTCGCGTTACAACTGATTTGAGCTTTTGACCCCTGTCACGCTCCCTGGGCCAGAGCCAAATCCAAATATCGTCTTGCAAAACGGAATCGTATGGGTAACCCATATACCAAATTTGATTTGATTTCTCCCAATGGTTTGGGAGGAGAACGCGTGACGGACAGACGGACAGACGGAAGGAGGTGATAACAATATCCCAGACATTTTTTTTAACGGGGGGATAATAATACGGATTGTGAAGACTTTCATAGCCTATGTACTATAGTTTCCTTTAATATTGTTGCTGGCGTAGGAGTTTAGCGGCGTGTGATTGCGGAATGGCGTCCATCACACATCTCAGGGTGTAAACGTGCCGTCATTGTCTGGTGGCACCATGGACGTGCTTGACATTTATTCCCCTATATATTTTGTTCGATCACGTGCGCACTCCATACTAGCCTCCCTTAGAGCCCGTGCTGAGTGGAATGGACCGTTCCACTTTACCCAGCCATCATATGACGTCATAATCAACTACGTGGCGTGTAGAATGACATCAAAATGAATGACGTCATTATGATGTTATGAATGACGTAGATAAGTACGTCACGACCCCATATTTGAGGACAGAATATGCGTTGCTGCACGAATTGTATGTCTTTACTATTTAATAAATGGTCTGTTGAATATTTTGCAACTAATTTGACTGGGCGATGTTGCTGCCATACTAGAGTAGGACGGGGCATAGCTACAACTGGAAAGGTCCATTTCATCTGATTTCGTAAGATCTACGTGTCTAGACACCGACTTCCTGTTTGCTCCTATAAATCATCGCAACTGTATATATATATACCCTACGACCCTTGAATTAAATATATAATTCAAGGGTCGTAGGATTGCGATGGTTTATAGGAGCAAACAGGAAGTGGGTGTCTAGACACGTAGATCTTACGAAACCAGATGAAATGGACAGTTCTAGTTGACGCGTGAATGATATGAGCTACTTCCCATTAATAATTTAGCTGCATTAATCAGACAGCCCATGATGGCTATTCCCTACGGCCCTTGAATTATATCTATATATAGATATAATTCAAGGGTCGTAGGGAATAGCCATCGTGGGCTGTCTAATTAATGCAGCTAAATTATTAATGGGAAGTACCTATCCATCAAGACACTGCTACAGTGTAAGGCAGAGTGAATGCATCAGCGTTAAGTATACACTAGCTGAGAGAACGTATATAAAGGTAATGGGTACTACCTCTGCAGAACGGTCTCGGTTTATTACACACGGGGGTGTTAAAACCGTATCTCAGAGTTAAGAAATCTGGAAGCTGGTCTGGTCACTAAATCATTCCCGAAATTCTGAATATAACACATTCATTTCTAAACTCTCTCGTTCTTTACTAGGTCAGCTTATACTCTAGTAATTAGAAGTGTGATACAAATACAATAACGGAAATACTGGTCATTCATTCAACAAATCGTACTAGAACAGAAAACTGGTACTGTGGCTGTGCAAACCACTTGTGCCAAAGACACAGCGAACCAGTATGACGTAGTACGCACCCCTGTTGACTGAAGCCGGTAAGTAGAACTATTAGTCAGCTTACGTGACTTCATGGCCATACAGACTTGGACTTACCAACGGTTTCCATGTCTCTTAAAAGTCGTGGCGCGCTTTAGTAGCGCATGAACAAAGTTTTCGTCAAAGTGCAATTTCCACTCATGTGTGGACCTGTTTAGGGCGTGAAACAGACATTTAAACGTAATAGACCTTTCCAGTTTTAGCTATTCCCTGTCCATCTCTATCTAAGCTCCACCCACGCCTCGTCCGTGTATGAATCGATCGATCTATGAACGTTCTGACTATTAATTTCCATAAAAATATACAAGTAAGCTGTTAAATATTTTGAAACTAATTTGACGGCAGAAACAGCGCCCAGTCAAATTAGGCAAATTAGTTTCGAAATATTGAACAGAATGTTTATTAAATGGGAAAAACATACGATTCGTACAACGTGTCGGAATATTAAGCATTAAAGACGGACGATATCGTGCCGTTCATGACGTCATGATTATGGCGTCATATTATACGTCACGTAGTTGATTATGACGTGATATGATAGATGGATAAACTTGGAAGGGTCCATTGTTTGGAACAGCTCAGTCATCGCGCATACCTTCACTATTGGGACAGTTCTACTGACCGCCTGTGACGTGAGTTCAGTATATATACACCTGATCGTTTGCCTCAGCCAATCGAATATGCGCATTTGCATTTTACTGAACTCACGTCACAGGCGGTCAGTAGAACTATATATATATAGCCTCCGAAAAGCACTAAACTCTCTTTTTGGTAATTGGAAGAGAAATTGAACAGAGATAAAATTGTAGTGGCTCTATTAACATGTCACTTTAATCGACTGCGTAATGGAGAGGGGTATGGCCACTCTACGGTATCTGACTCTATGGTTATAACCATTAAGACAGACTCATACACTTACATGGTTGACTCCAGGATCTGATCAACGAAAAACGTCATTGCGAATATGGAACGGTAACCCCTTGAAGAGAGCTCGAGAACTCTGATGGCTGAACAGTTCCGAGAACAAATCTAGACACACAAACCTAACCATTTGAATCCGAAATACCCAAACCCCAAAGTACTTTGCGTTTTAATAAATATTATGCTGAATATTAGGAAAATAATTTGACTGTGAGCTGATGCTACTTACCTGTATAGCTACCTGGAAATTGCGATTCTGAAGAGTCCCAGTTCAACGGGTTAAGACATAGGAAACGGCATCCTCATGAGGAAAGACTACCGCAAAAAGTGAGGAATCGCATTACCATTGAGAGCCAAACAACCCGTCTATCGTCAGAAATATAACCTCTTATACCAATGGCAGCCATCCAAACATTCGTTTTGTCTCATTGCCAACTCTTAACAAAGATGAGGATAGAAAATCGATAATACTAACTCTCAAAAATGTATACTGGAACATCAGCGCGTCTGTCCAGAAACGCTGACATCAACCAATCTTGCAATTGATGAACCGAGCTGTCAATCAAACATATGACATCGTAATTAATTTTTTACTTGTAGTCTTTGATGGATTTACTATTTAATATACATTCTGTTGAATACTTTGAAAATAAGTTGTTCGGGCGTGTGTTGTTGTCATAGGTAACAACATCACCCAAGCAAATTAGTTTTCAAATATTCAACGGCTTACTTATATAGTTACCGTTATATTGGGATTCTGGGAATTCATGGTTCGATCGATCCCATAGCGGGCACAGCATGGGCGGAGCTTAGCAAGAAATGGGTAGGGGGGTAGCTAAAGGTGGATTATTCCATTGTAAGAGAATGCCAGGGAAAATGTGTTATGTGACCTAACTGAATACCATGTAACCTTTAGCTCAACCACCCAAAGGGGAGACAGCCCGGTCCGAGAGCTACATGCCTCGCGACTATCTCAAAAGCAACTGTTTAATATCAAACATTTCTCGCGCATGTCTAAGTGTACGTTAAGCTTATTATATCTCAAAATTGGATTGATAAGCGTTGTACACTTGGCTTACGAATTTCTTAAAATTGTAGCTTAAAATAACATTTTCTGGTATAAATGAGTGTCTGGAGATATAACACCCTTATGTAATATCGAGACTGTTCTTAGCTATGAAATATTTATTTTCTCGAACATTAAATTAGAAACATTATTTCTCGTATGTTTCATTTGTTGGATTCCACGCGGACGATTGAGTGAAATATATTATTCCTACAGCTATACCAATTCAAGATTCTATGAACAGTCGTACACATCTAATGGAATAAAATAGTTTCAATATTGAGCCAAATGGCACACACCATCAGTTTTTAGGTCTTTCAAAGCGATGTTTTCGACACATAATTTTTACGATTCCAGCAGGCGATCACTTGGGCACATCAGTCAGAATTAATCCTCTTCTCAGCTAATCTCATTCCCCAACAACGTTTGTTAATCTGCATCCCTCCCACCACGTGGCGCTAAATATAGCGTCTATCGACACATCCACGCTAATTTCCTGTCGACGCTTTAACGATGCAATAACTTTGTGAAGAATGCCAAATCAATGGAGCTAGCTCACTTCGAAGAATGAATACAGGATTAAAGTTGGGTCTTTTTAGAATGTGGTCCAAGTAGTCATAAACGGGTGAGAATGGCATAGGATGAAATAGCGAGTGTAATGCTTAGCTGCTGATGGAAATACAACGACAACTGATGTACATTTCATGTACCTGTGTATGTGCAGGGCATATACTAGTTATGCACAGTGCATATTGAAACCAAGATAAACAGAATGTGCAGATTCCTGTGCATATAAGCTAAAGATTGCGCACAACATCTCCTAAATGTAGCATGGGTATTCTGTTCATAGATATGATTGAACAATCGAAGATATCGCGCATGCGGTCTAAATAGCAGCATGTTGTGATATACAATAGCGCACTGACATGTTGTAGATATGGGATTGTCTTGTGGGAAGTCATGACCCCACGGGATATCTTATGTTTACGAGTAAGTCCTAAATGAAAGAAATTCATATTTGAAAATATCAGGTGAGCTAATAGACCGAGTCACTATATATATTATTATTTAGGTATGTATTGTCAGCACTGGATGACCAGCACGGGTTGACATCAGCTGATGATGCGCAGTTACAGTTTCGGCGAAACTGAACCGAAACTGATACGAATTGATGGATGATATTTAGCATCCAAGTTTAAATAATGTAATTGAATGGCACTGGATGACCAGCACGGGTTGACATCAGCTGATGATGCGCAGTTACAGTTTCGGCGAAACTGAACCGAAACTGATAAGGATTGATGGATGATATTTAGCATCCAAGTTTAAATAATGGAATTGAATGGAATAGGACATCCGGTTCTGAGTTGATGGGTATCTTCTGGCAATAGTTGAGATAAAAGTTGTTGCTGCGAAATCAGCACATCCTTTTATATTATTCAGCAGTCGTTTTGATCAGTACATAGAAAATAATCAAGGGATAAGAATCGATGGAATCGTACGTGACAAACGGACTATAGTTGATGACGATAGGCATTTGGATTCTCATACGAGAATAGAACAACACCAGCTGGCAATGAGATCATACAGTTCATGTGCCTATTAACGATCGTATCTTACAGGCTTATTCACGATAAGCAATGGACAGGACAGAGACATTGTAGCGTCCTGTAGGAATTAATAACACAATCGAAATTTGTATATCAACTATGTGTCAATCATTCAATGGCATGCTACAACAACGCATTCTGTAATGTTGTTAGTTAGCTGACAGATCGCATCAAATCAGAACCAGCCAACACCGCTTTGACTATGTGTAGCAGTAGCTCCATAGAAGAATAGCCCAGAGTTTGATTGGTCAGGATGACGTCATGATCAATGAGCGTCGATCAAACTCTGTGGCAGAGAATTAGGAAGAACGGGTTTTAGAGAAAGAATCGAAATATAGATGATCATGGATTGGTCAGGACGACCAACAGTAATGCATAGAAACTTCTAGGAGGGAATAAGCAGACGTTGATTGGCGGACTGATTATCCGGACCAGTCAAGCTGTGCTTATAGCCTACCTAGAAGAATCATGAGAACAAAGAATATATATTACGATATGTATATAACTATATATCGTAATATGTATAGAACTTCAGAGTTGCTGAAGTGTATAAATAAGGCACTCTGCCGTTTATTAAATCAATCAATCCAACATCAGGGTTCCGCAGTCATCATCCATGCTGCGTTAGCTGAAATAGGCTATATTAGAGCACTATATAGTCTTTTATCCGTAAATTATCAAAGTCTTTTATGTACAGTTAGAGTAGAGTAGTAATAAATATTTCATCTTGCAAAAAGCAAGACAAGAGTTTGGTTGTGTTTGAATAGGACTCCAGAGTGAAGAGCAACACTTCACCGAAGCCGGGAATCTTCCATCCGTCAGATAGGCCCTATCGTCATTCATAAATATCGTTGCCGATCATCAGCAACGAGGCGAGCCGACGATAATCGTTCTACTGCTTCATTGGCAAGAGGTTGTCGCAGCAACCTATATCATCATAATCTTGCCATTGAGGTAGTAGGAAGCAACATCGAGTAGCGACCACCCGGAGATCCAAAATCTTCAATGTGATTCTGATTTTTTAACATGTTCTATGCAGCTTTGAATATCATGTATGGACGATGATGAAACCTTCTCAAAATTTTTTCTGTTTAACTTTTATTTACAGCGACATCCATACATACATTTTAGTATGGGTTTTCTAATAGCCACATATAATGTTACTACCCTGCGATGACAGCGCTTCGTTGACTTCTCTGCTGATTGTGATGTGCATAAAGCTAACAGACTAGACATGTGTTTGCCCATTACCTATCTGAAGACGGATTTGAATGTCATATGTGATATTCGAGTCGGCTCTGTAGCAGCGTCAACGGCATAATGAGACTGGATGCAAAAGATACATTCAGGAATATTCTCTTTTACATTGCTAAACTAATTTAAGCGAAAGCTCTTGGTATCTATGACAATGGCATGTGCCAGTAAGTTTTTTCCCAATGTACGAGAGCTTAGTTGCGTGATAGTACTGATAGATTTGGATTCAGGGTTAAAGATTGACGGGATTGTTCTCTCGAATTAATGCAGATGTCTTTAATTCTAATGGATGAATCCCTGTTATGCAACATACACGAAATTCTAGAATTCCTTGCAGAATGATTGACGATCCTAAGTTAGCAACCATGAGCAAAACGTTTAGTGCTAGTATTAACATTAGACAGCTATCGTCAACAATCACACCATCGAAGACTTTCGTAAAATGTAACTTGTCAACTATTCCTGTGCAATGAATGACATTTCCTCGCAGTCCATAGAGGGTTACATACATTAGATTAACATTTCAATTATTAGGCTTTATCAACTGATAGGCATTGGCATTATAGGTGATCAGTGCCCACATCCCATCAAATCCCTGTGCTGTTACTCAAAATACTTGCCAACGTGCCAATATTAATAGACATCTCTCAAAATCGTGTTATATCAATAAATCTCGGGATGCCATTGTTATGGTCAGCTTAAACAACTTCTACACCCATTATGCATCTTGCGTTATCTTTCTTGAAGTACGTGCACAGGATGGTTGTCATATCATTTCATTATCATAAATATTATCTTATTAGTGTTAACGTGGTGCTATATTATTATTTTTATTATTATTATTATTATTATTATTATTATTATTTTTATTTTAGTTTTATTATTATTATTATTATTATTATTATTTTACTGGATAAAATCAACATGTATATGGCCATGATGAGATATATCCGGCCTGTAACAACCATGTTATGTTATGTCCCTGCCGCATTGGTCTTCGGGTATTACGTGTTTTTCATTCGCAGGATTAGGTCAATAGACAGAAATAGATATCTAGTTGGCTACAATGCTGGCACAACGTGGTGATTTCTTAACCATCTATGTTCAGCAGCGTTGTTTCTTGTGAGGAACTTTCGGTGTGTCAAGAGTTAATTTCCTAATCTCATGTTGAGGAACATGCAGTATGTCAAAGGTTAAATGCGTAATCTCATGTCAGAAGCATTTTTAATTGTTTTATATGTCTTGGCCACGATTTATGTGCGAATGTTGGCATAGGTGTTATCTCATAATTGTATGGCAGGTACGACAGAGTTTTCTGTATGGCTGTGGCTCGTGTGTATAGATTATAGTTTGTTCGAATGCTATGCCACTGCACGCCAGTGTTGTTTTCAGAAGAGGTGTGATAACGGTGTTAGTAGGTTGTTGACGTGGTAGTCCTTAATATTGGAAAAAAGTTGGTCGTTCCTAATTGCCTCTAATTTGAGTAGATTTTCTGTTTTTAAAATGGTTTGGACCGATGCTATTTGATCAAATAGCGTAATACTTTTATTCTTTTTTTCTTAGTTTTGTCAGTTTATTGTTATGTGTCCAGATCGTGTTGTAGTAGGTGTGTGTGTTTGTAGTGATACTTTTTCTACGATGATATGGCTGTAGTAGTAGAAGAATCCTACAGCTGCAATAGGTCCTTCTTCGCATTTGACCAAAGCGCCAAAATCTTTAGTCTCATCAGATCCATTTTTTTATCTGAGCATACTAAGTCCAGTTGTGTTGCGGTCACCTTGCAATACGCAATCGTACGTTCATTAATTACATTTTATTATGGTGATGATAGCATTCTTAAGACGTTTAGATGCGTGCGTGCGTGCGTGCGTGCGTGCGTGCGTGCGTGCGTGCGTGCGTGCGTGCGTGCGTGCGTGCGTGCGTGCGTGCGTGCGTGCGTGCGTATGTGCGTGCGTATGTGCGTGCGTGCGTGCGTATGTGCGTGCGTGCGTGCGTGCGTGCGTGCGTGCGTGCGTGCGTGCGTGCGTGTGTGTGGACGTGTGCGTAGGTGTGTAGGTGTGTATGTGTGTATGTGTGTATGTAGGTGTGTATGTGTGCGTGCGTGCGTGCGTGTGCCTGTGTCTGCATGTGCGCGTGCGCGTGCGTGTGCGCATATGTGTGGGTGTGTCTATCAGACATTGGCAGTGGTATACTGTATCTCTAATGGTCATCTCTAACGAGATTGACGGCAACCACATATGATGACATTTAAAAGCATTCAAACAAGACAGACACAAAGAAGAATAAATGGCTTCGCGATAATAAACATTTATGAGTGCAGTTAGGAGATAGTGTGGAACATGATAGAAGATCCGCTCAGAGGCACATTCTTGTAACAAGCATAAGCTTATTAGGATAGTAATGCGATTTCGGCACATCAGGCAGGCTTATGGGAGAGCTACGAAGAAACGTGTCCATCATAATTTGAAACAATCAGACCATTTCTCGACGAAATCATTCACTAGCGTGTTTTCAATATGTAATATTCAGTTGCATTTTGTATTTCGCTTACTGATTATTTTGACAATAATATTGCTGCATTCCTGTAAGTATAGAAAACACTACGCTCTCGCCGCTTCCACCAGCATTTTAGTTTGCAGCAATAAATCAAGCTTTCGTGATACTAATTTTATTAATATACGGTATCTAATTTCAACAGAATAGTTAGTTTATCTTAATGCGCCTCACGTCTGTGTCTGTGACTGACGTGTGTACAGCAAGCCGTGATTTAGCATCATTCAAAGAATACCCACTACTTCGGCTTCATTAAGGAATATGCAAGAAGAGAAGATGCTCCAGGAGTAGTATCCAGACCCTATTTGGTCAAATTTGTTAACAGACGGCTCTTCAGATGAAACAGTTCGAAATGGAGAAATTGGGGTTTTCATTAAAAATTTATCTGCAAGAATATCCATATGTGCAGTAAATAAATCTATTTTAAGCGCTGTTAGCAGCTAATCGCAATGGAACACTGTCTAGCAAATGTGGTTTTGTTGACTGGGTTCTCTCAGAGCATCACCCGAAGAGAATTGGCAGGACTTGGTATGCTCTTGTGGTACGGCATGCCAGCCGTCAGCTCATAGTTTGCAACATTGTCGCAGGATTGCTGCACAGCTCCATAGTGTGTGATCAAATGTGATAAACATAGGGAGCAAACTGTAGCTTCCCTACAAGAGCCAGAAGAAGAGGAGGAGGAGGAGGAGAAGGAGGAGCAATTGAGGAACAGGAGGCGGTGTATGAGGAGGAGTAGGATGAGGATAAGGATGTAAAGGAGGTGATGGGGAGGAGAAGGAGGAGGAGAAGAAGGGGCGGGACGTGGATGAGAAGGAAGAGGAGGAGGAAGAAGTACAGGCGTAAGCGGGAAAGAGATGCTTACTTTGCGACAACTTAAAAAAACTTTAAAATATTGTATATGACCAATCTCACCCACTCATCAACTAGCTAACTATAATAATTTGTAATAATCAAGATATCACATAGATATGGAATTGCTCCTTTATCCAGCGCCTAATTAAAACAAAACATACCCTTTCAAAATTCCATTAAAAAGAAGTGCATTATTTTCCACCAGACATGGGGCAATTACTTATGCATTATAATTAATTACAATTACAATTATTTTGCAAATGCCCAATTACAAATACAATTACTTCAATTTATTAAAGTAATTAATTACAATTACAATTACTTTTCATAAAAGAGAGTTGGGTATACCAAGCATCCATAGTATAAGTGATAAAATAAACGAACCACAATTTAACTTGGTTATTGAGCCAGTCATTCCAGTGGTAAATTTTCAAAAATAGTCTTCTCTAATTGTCTTGAGAAATGTCCATTCTAGAATAAGAGGACTATTTTTGAAATTTTACCAGTGGAATGACTGGCTTAATAACCGCTTGAGTGGATTTATTTTTGCAGACAACATTTTCCAGGAGAATATAACGCTGGACATGCTGAATATTTTGAAAAACATTTAGCTGCTAAGCTCTCTAACAACCTTCCGTCAAATTGTTTTCAAAATAGTCAGCAGTTACAGGGTTATTGCCAATTGAAATTATTGGGTGGTGGCTTGCTCTTTGTTATCTTTCCAAACATAATCCTAAGCAATTACACCTACTGAGTCAGTCCAGAGACACACCCCCTGCTGCCAATAAACCCATCTCATTCTGTGAAATTTCAGCCAGAATTATCCTAGTAATCCTATGTTTGGAATAAAATGGGTTTATACCAGATGTGAAAGGTTAGCACCTCTATGTAATCTTTGAATAATACAGGCATTTACTAGTCAGAGACAGGCCCCCCACCCCCACCCCACACCCCTTCACAATAAATCAATATTGTTCAGCATGAGTCAGACAATTATAACCTTTGAGTGGCCGCAAAATTAAATGTCTGTTTGACAGGTTTGACTTATCTCACTGTACATATCCAAGAATCTGCTAAATGTCTTATTAAACACTCCTTATAACGCTGCAGTATGGGGCAGCAACAACTGTCAGTCAAATTATTTTCAGAATATTCTAAAAATATGTTGTATGGTTGCATTGAAATGGAGTTTTCTCATTTCATCAGTGAAAGTATTAAAGATTCCCTAAGATTGGTAATAAAATAAATTGGAAATAAAGCTCCAGTCCTTTGATAATTATAGCTCATGCATGAGAAAGTTTTTACTTTAGCACTAGAGAGGTTTACCCCTTTGATCATTATACATCGAAACTAGTATATAAGCGAGGTAATAAATAATTTGAGAAATCCTAATGGATGTTATAAATACATTATTTCTGCACTAATAACTTTCGGTTAATTTATTTTCAAAATATGCAATATCAGTATATGTATAATGGCCTAGAGAAGAAAGTTTTAATTTTTACCACTTTGGTGTCAGAATTCTGCATTTACGGAGACTAGAGACAGAAGGGTGTAGATTTTGAAAACAATGGTGCTTTAATCTATCGATGCGATAGACAGCAACAGCTTAAAGCAACATTGTTTCCCAAATTTACACCAGTCTGTCTTCTACAGACTCCTCACAAAAAATGTTTTGAGGGCATAGTGGTGAGGGTTAGTTAACTCTCTCACCGATAATGACATAGAAATGAAAACTTCCTGAAGCTACAATAGACTCCGTTTAATATTTTAAAATTAATTTTACATGATGTCATTGACAGTCCAAATATTTTCTAAATATTCAACAGCTTTTCAGTATGGTCGCTTTGAAATTGACTGAAAGGGTGTTTCATCGGTGAAAGAGTTAATACACAGAGATACATGCTTAAAACAAATAGAATATAAACAATACCTTCAGGTGTGTCAGCAGATCTGATGTAGCCTTCTTACAAGCAGATAATTTTGAACTACAGTATTTGCACACAAATTTATAATTACTTGATAATTCACTGTTATCAGGAAATATAAAATGTCTATGAACAGCAGCTTGTTTAAATTCCATTTTGACGCGTGAATGATATAAGTACTGAGTAATGGCATTTGGTTCCGACCACTTTAATTTATATATTTTGGTCAATAGTCATATAAGCCTAGTTATAGGTGAGAATAATCCTCAAACAATATATTCCCTGGCTCTGTGATTTTTAAACACCATTCCATTGACTGTTAGCTTCCAGTGGAAGCCATACATACATCTAGGAATTATGAAAGGAAATGGTCATTGGAATTTGCAAACATCAGAGCCTTTAATTTGTTTGAAGTAATTTCTCATAACCCTTCGATCGATTACCTCTAAAGACTAAATCCAAAAAATCACATCCACACACATTTTATTCTGCTTAATATTTTGAAACAAAATTGACTGGAAGATGCTCAGTAAGGTAGCAACAGCTTCCAGTCAAATTAATTTTACTTAACCATTTGAACATGGACGAGCAAATATGAAAAAGCACATACATATGCATTTTACCAAGTATCCTGTTTATTATTTTGAAACTAATTTGACTGGAAGCAGTTCCATGTACATTTTTAACAAAAGAATTATGTTTATTATTTTATAACTAATTTGACTGGAGCAGAAAGACAGCAACAGCTTTCAGTAAAATTAATTTTACGCACCCATTTGAATCTCAATGAGCGAATGTGAAAAAGTGCATACATTTTCCCAAATATCCTGCTTAATATTTCGAAGCTAATTTGACTGGAAGCAGTTGCTAGCTAAGGCAGCAACTGTCCGTCAACAAGCACTTCCAATCAAATTAATGTTAATAAGCCTTTGAGCCCAAAGAAACAATAAAAAATATGACATGTACATTTTAACAAATATTTCTATTTAATATTTTGAAACTAATTTGACTGTCAAATTAATTGTAAAAAAACTAAACAACTTATTAGTATGATAATGTGATTTGTTATACATGGTGTACCTTCCTAATCCATTGGGGTTGCTGTGAAGAATGAAGAGGAGATTTATAGTGTCAGCATCAAATATGCATGAAATTATTGCATGTAATTGATAATGTAATTGAAATTACCAATTACAAAATTTGCAAATGTAATTAATTACAATTCAATTACAATTACTTTTTGAATTACTTAATTACAATTACAAACAAATTACTTGAAAAAAACAAATATAGGCCGAAATGCTTCCAACGAACCAAAGGTACGATGGTAGTGAAATTCAATATAAACGCGCAATCGGATTCTTGAAATGAATACTTTAAGTGGGTCCGTATTATCCGTTATATAGATAGCCATTTTGACATTTGACATGACCCAGTTAAAGAGAAGAAGAAGAAGAAGAAGAAGAAGAAGAAAAAGAAGAAGAAGAAGAAGAGGAATACGACCAGATTGATGTCCCGAAATCATATGACTACAGGTACAACAATTGAACACAGTAAGTAATTCGTGTATTAAGATAACTAGTACAGCTTGAATAGTCGCGTGCGGTGACCGTACTGCTAAGCTGTGATCAATTCATTAACACCTTTTGAGTAGTTGTATGCCTATTGCCTGGAGTCGGTCGGCCGATGTCAAATTCGATAGCTATAACTATGGAGAGCCGGCTTATGGAGCAAGCTCCTAAAAACGGCATATCTGGCAAATGTTTTAATATAATTATTAATATGTATAAATTAATCTCCTCGTTCGTTTTTCACAATTTTGAATCATTCAAAAGTTGTTCGTGCCAGATCGGGGTGAGGTGGGAGAGAACCTTCCCCACCACCACCCCCACCCCATCCCACCCCACCCCCACTCGCCCAGCCACCCCCACCCCCACATTCTTTTCTCTTTTTATAAATTATCTCGAGAGTTATCTAAAAGAACAGGGTCATGATGGAGTCAGAGCTTTAAGCAGACTATCAGACGATTATTTATATTTATTGGTGTTGCTTTACGCAGACAATATCCTTCTAATGGCAGTTTCAGAAGAACCTCTACAAAGAGCTCTAAATACAGTTAATGATTATTGTCAAATTAATAAGCTAAAAGTAAATTACAACAAAACTAAAACAATAATCTTTGAAAAACGAAAGAGGAAAAATCAACTACATTTTCAATTAGGCACCCAGGATATTTAAATCGTTCATGAATATCTTTTCCTCGGCGTTATGTTCAAATATGCTGGAAATTGTCTTGCATGTAGAAAACGTGGCGCAAAACAGGGAACTAAAGCTATGTTTGCACTAATACAAAAAATTAAACACTTTAATATTCCAATTGATTATTGCGATGTATACTATTTGATTCGATGGCTCGACCTGTGTTACTGGTTGCATCAGAAGGATGGTGTTTTGAAAATGTAGATCTACTCGAACACTGCCAAATAAAATTTTATAAAGTCTTACTAAAATTGAAGCAAAGTACGCCAAACTCCATGGTTTATGGCGAGTTAGGCAAATTCCCCCTAAAAATCATCGTCCACTGCAATATGATCCGATAGTGGGCAAGCCTAGTCAATGCTGGATACAACAAACTTTCATCACTCCTCTATTTTTGCGTGTTAGAATAAATGCAAACAAATAATAGACAGATCAAATGCATACATAATATTAAAATGATTCTTGACTCAACAGGACAAAGTAACGTGTTTAGCTTAGAAAATATTAACCAGAAGGAACTTGCCAAACGAACCAGAAAATGCTTAGAGAATATATTTATGGACAAGTGGAAATATGATATTTTACGCACTAATAAAACATGAATTTAAATGTTTAACATACCTAAAGAAATTAAACACCAGAGAAGCTCTGATAGACTGATACTATGCCATTTCAGAACACTCAACCATCACTTAGCATAGAAGCCAAAGGCTGGGTGTGAATCGATAGAATGGGGAGGGTATGCGAACTATGCAATGTCGTAGAAGATTAAATACACTTCCCCTTCTTATGCCCGAGATATTCAACCGAAAAAATGAAATTTTTACCTGACTATTATAAAAGAAATTATACAGAAGACAAAATTAAAGGTCTATTCCAATTATGTAACGAACTTGTTTCAAATCGATTATGTAAACTTTTATTGCATTCCAAGAAAAAGAACAGATAATTATTCAGTGCTAAAAACAAAATAAAAGATATGTAATCAAGCAAGCAAACGACACCGACAACGCCGCCGTCGTCGCCGCCGCCGCTGCCGACGACGACGACGACGACGACGAGGAGGAGGACTATGACGACGACAAAGGCAGCAACAAAAACAAAAACAACAACAACAACAACAACAACAACTGAACATCTGAACATACTACATACTACTACTACAACTACTACTACTACTACTACTACTACTACTACTACTACTACTACTACTACTACTACTACTACTACTACTACTACTAAACAACTGCTACTATGTTGCATGTTTTAGATCATTACCAATCCTGTAATAATAATAATAATAATAATAATAATAATAAGAAGAAGAAGAAGAAGAAGAAGAAGAAGAAGAAGAAGAAGAAGAAGAGGAAGAAGAAGAAGAAGAAGAAGAAGAAGAAGAAGAAGAAGCAGCAGCAGAAGAAAAAGAAGAAGAGGAATACGAAGAAGAAGGAGAAGGAGGAAGAGGAGGAGGAGGAAGAGGAGGAGGAGGAGAAGGAGAAGGAGAAGAAGAAGAAGAAGAAGAAGAAGAAAATTATATTTAACTATAACTTATTATGTATCTCTTTATCACGTATAATGTACATATATCTCTACCGTCAACTGTATAGAAATGTAAAGCACACCTCATATGGTACAGTTGTAGCCTGAAAGAATAAGGGTATCTTGACTTGACTTAACTAATTTGTTTTTCAAGGATTTTCGCTATTGGGTGGCCGTTGTCAGCAGGGTGCTACTCGTCAACCACTGGTCCAAATTTAATAATCTTTAGATTTCTATATTTGTTGATTAATATTACATCTGCATCGCAAATTCCGTTACTTGCGACCATGTAGCTATTTATAAATCCTTCTTCAAAATTGCGTAACGGCCTCTAAAACTGCAAAAAATATATATCGCATATTTCGCCAGTGGGGTGGTCGTGATCAGCAGGGGATTTCTCCAGAGTGGATTGGCATAACTTAATAATTTGCGTATAGTCCAACTCATAATTGGACCTCACATTTGCACAGTAAATTTCATTACTGACGAGCGTCTGGTGTTGGCGATATATTACATGAAGTTGGAAAACACGCTTACAAAGACCGCTGGCTCGCTAGGAGGTGGCAGTGGTCAGCAGGGCATTACTCATAACTCACTATATATATATATATATATATATATATATATATATATATATATATATATATATATATATATATATATATATATATATATATATATATATATTCAATAGCCATCATATTTAGGAATCATTGTCATATTTGCACACACAATTTGATGACAATCGGCCCAATGGTTATGGAGATATTCTGCCTCAAACCTCTTTTACTACCTTTTTTCCAGATCTGGCTCGCATTTTATACCCAACCAATAAATCACTCCAGTATACTGGTGTATTTACATTGGTGCTACAATGAAAAGAATGGAATCGCACAGGTATAGAGCCTTCTTCAAGAAGAGGATTAGCCACTGTTCCCATTTGATGGGCACGTATTATCACTTAAATGCATTGACAGTTGAGAAGCTTGGCCATTAAGGTTTGTTCAAGAGAAGTTAATCCATCCAAAAACATGGCCGTGGTGGGCCAATCAAAATATAGCATGTTTGGCGGCCATTTTGGCTTTTTTTATTTGATGGATTTTGAGGCTGAAATTGGTTTTTTATAGGTCTTTGGGTATTCTGATCTCAAATTTACAATTTTTGAAACTGTAGGATAAACGGTTTGGGGGGCATCTTAGATCATTTTCCCGCCAAAAGCTCCCATACTAAAGCAATGGGAAATTTAAAATGTCTTCCCGAGAACTACTGGGTCGATTTCAATCATATTTGGCAGGAGGCATCCTTACGGCATAGAGATTCCATTTTGTTCAAAGGAACCCGATCGGCTAATTTGCCCGGCGGCCATCTTGGATTTCAGCCGATTTTAGGAAACATCTTTCAAAATCTTCTTTTCCGAAACTGATGGGGGAATCGATTCAAAACTCATGGAACATCATCTAGGGTAAGAGGTAAGCCAAGTTTGTTCAAGAGGACTTGATTGACCAAATGCTTCGGCGGCCATCTTGGATGACCTAGTTTTCGAGAAAACGACTTCTCTAGAACCACTGAGGTGATCATGCCTAAATTGGGCCGATATGATTGGAGACTAAGGGCCATGAAAGTTTGTTCAAGCAAAGGTAATCCATCAAAAAACATGGCTGCCGTGTACTAATCAATCAAATTTGAGCATACTTGGCGGCCATATTGTATTTTTTATTTCATGGATTTTGAGGCCGAAATTGGGTGTATATGTTTGTGGGTACTCTGATTTCATATTTGCCATTTTTGAAACTGTCAGCTAAACGGTTTGGCAGCCATCTTGGATCTTTTTCCTGCCAAAAGCTCCCATACTAAAGCAATGGGAAATTTGAAATGTCTTCTCGAGAACCACTAGACCGATCTCAAGTACATTTGGCAGGAAGTATTATTAGGGCATAAAGGTTCATGTGTGTTCAAACAAAGCCGATCGGCCAGTTTATTTGGCGGCCCTCTAGGATTTTGTCTGAAATCTCTTTAAAAATCTTCTCCGAAACTTGATTGGCCAAATGGTTTGGTGGCCATCTTGGATAACCTATTTTTTGCCAAAACAACTCCAGAACCACTGAACGGATTGGGCCGCTATTTGGGAGATATGATTAGGCACTGAGTGCCATTAGAGTGTGTTCAAGGGAAGGAGCTACGTCAGAAACATGGCCGCAGTGGACCAATCAAAATGTAGCGTGTTTGGCGGCCATATTGGACTTGCAAAGATGCCCACAAACTCATTTAAAAGACTACTAAACAACCCACCAACAATTTTGACAAAAATGCATAATGCTCCAGGTGAGCGACACAGGCCCCATGGGCCTCTTGTTTTTACAAATCAAGAGAAGGTATTTGATATTTGATGTCAATTGAATGTTTATTGAATAGTAAAGACATAAAATTCCTACAAAAACGTTTAGTCCGTCATCAATTAAGCGTTCGTGACGAATTTGTCTACACCATTCATGACGTAATTGATTATGGCATCATCCTGTATGTCACGTAGTTGATTATGACTTCATATGATTGATGAATAAACGAGAAGGGTTCATTGGATAGAAAATCGAAAGCGTGAGAATATCACTTGATCATCCAAAAGCAATCAGTTTGTGAGTATGATTAAAGACGGCGTTGCATGTAATGATAATGGAATGCAGCATTATCTGGCTTTAGCACATGCCACGGTAATAGAGGTAATATTCATATTGAAGAATATTTCCCTCGAAGCTTCCATGGAAGCAATACAAATTTTCTCCATAACTTGAGGATGTGGTTAATAGAATAGGTCCACTCCATTCTAATTATCAACGGTGTAATGGCGAGAATGATCACGTGGCGTGTATTGGTTTGGAGTGATATTTGATGTCAATTATTGAATGTTGTGTTGTGGCTTCGGGCTGATGATAGTGATGTCCATGACTATCTCAAAATATGCAAGTCATTAGATGCAATGCTATCGGCTGGCGAACTTAGGTAATATATGGCGCAATGTATTGGTTATTTCTTGCTGCCATATTCTCCAACATGCGTGTTGTCAATACTAATATCTATACAGATATGCACACAGCCAATGCGGGTCCCAATTATCAACTTCAAATGGATTGAAACAACAAAATCAATACTTAATAAAATAAAAGACTTAATTAATTCGGACTTCATCGAAAAAGCGTTGAGTGAAACTGATATAGGTAAATTTACAAAAGCAGTAAAATTTAAAAATGGAAAATGAGCTACAAGAAACTCACGGAGGGGTTTCATTTTCAAAAAGACCTGAGAGTTACGGACATCATGACACGTTTTCACTTTATGACTATAAGCCACAAATTGACTGGACGCTGGACACAAAAAAAACAGACAGACACGAGAGACTCTGTGGTGTTTGTAACTGGACGGCAAGATCACTTTCTCTATGACTACAGTAAATGCAACGGCGACGTAAAAACTAATCATATGCCACAATCATAATATCACAAGTAGAAATGCAGGCGCAGA
The DNA here is from genome assembly GCA_034401795.1 of Chaetoderma sp. LZ-2023a. Lineage (NCBI taxonomy): Eukaryota > Metazoa > Mollusca > Caudofoveata > Chaetodermatida > Chaetodermatidae > Chaetoderma > Chaetoderma sp. LZ-2023a. Next base: position 52,287,499 of record CM067369.1, read on the forward strand.
GAAGGAATCTCTTTTAATATGCATTTAATAATGATAACCACAGAAATGAATGTTTACATATATCGTCGGTCTCACCCATGCATGCCTAGTTTCAAGACAAATTCATTTCAAAATAATCAACAGCATAATTAGCTTAGAGCTCAGTCATCGATGAAAGAGCTATCCTGGATGATGTCGATCAATCGTTGAATAACACAACATATAAAGATATGCAACAAGTAGTCGAATAACACATTTAGATAGAAAGAACACTGCCATAGAGAGAATTGGGCGTGTACTACTAAATATAGGAATCTACCAAAATATACAGGGATGTGCTGCAATGTACAGGTATTTACCAGAATATAACCCATGAATATATCGGAATATGGCCCAAACAATGGACAATATTGTGATATTGTGTAATATGACAACTGGCTCTTCTCTGCTAAGAATTGGTGGTTCTTCCAAGTCAGGAGACTGGACGCAAAAACGCATAGGAAGATGGAAACTGTACTATTTATCAAGCAAAAGTATTGGTTTTTATGCTGACTGACTAATGAGCTGACACATATAGTACAAACTGTACCTATTTGCAAAATATTTGCGCACGCCTTTAACTCACCGGCTTGTATCTTCCTCCAGATTCATCTTGTCTAAATCCATTCACATATCTGCTTCCACTTCTTCATGCCAGGTCGACCTCCATTGACATGTCTGCTTCCACTTCTTCATGCCAGGTCGACCTCCAGTCACATGGATGCTTCCACTTCTTCATGCCAGGTCAACCTCCAGTCACATGTCTGCTTCCACTTCTTCATGCCAGGTCGACCTTCAGTTACATGTCAGCTTCCACTTCTTCATGCCAGGTCTACCTCCATTGACATATCTGCTTCCACTTCTTCATGCCATGTCGGCCCCCATTCACATGTCTGCTTCCACTTCTTCATGCCAGGTCGGCCCCCATTCACATGTCTGCTTCCACTTCTTCATGCCAGGTCAGCCCCCATTCACATGTCTGCTTCCACTTCTTCATGCCAGTTCGACCTCCATTGACATATCTGCTTCCACTTCATCATGCCAGGTCGGCCCCCATTCACATGTCTGCTTCTACTTCTTCATGCCAGGATGAACTTCAGAACTTGTCTGCTTCCACTTCTTCATGCCAGAGCGACCCCCAGAAGTTTTTTGTTTCCACTTCGTCATGCCGGGGCGGCCTCCAGAACTTGTCTGCCTCCACTTCTTCATGCCAGGGCGAGCTCCAGAACTTGTCTTGTCTAAGGGTGGACGGTAATGGAAAAACTGGTACCGGTTATGATATGAATTTCCATATCGGTATAACCGCCATATTGGTATTAGGTCAGTGGTGGGTGGAGTTTATCTGCGTGGACCCTTTACACCTAATGTATCTTTCAGTAATACATCGTCACGTTACTCACGTATACTATTTGCCGATCATATTTGCGTAAATACGATCGCTCCATATAGGAATACAAACTAATTAATAATAATAATTGCAAAAGATGAACACGTTCTTAAAATCAATACTTTATTTATATTTTTTTAAGCACTAGCACTCAGAGACAGCGCTGAACAGGTTTAACCCTTTGACCCACATATTTCTTCAAGGAGATTTCAGTTTCTCATCAGTTATCGAGCCAGTCATTCCTATGGTAAATTTTCAAAGATTATCGTCTTTTGGTCTACAAATTGGCAATTAATAAGACCACTGCAAATGCCGCATTGGCTAACAGGGCGTGTTAACCGGGTATGAATCGTTTTATTCTTTTTCTACATAACTAAAAATCACTCCTAATTAGGTAATTAAGTAGCCGACAACGTGGATTCTATATCGATCGAGATGTAGGTAACAGGTACGTTTATGCTGAATATACTTGATAATAAATGAGTATATTTGCAAAGTATGTATATACAGCTATTTAAGGCGGTTATGGCTCCATAGCTTAAGCGGATTAACCAGGTTGTTTATTTTATTTTTTAAACCTCTTTGTTGACATAGTTAAAACGGCATAGTTAAAACGGTTAACCAAACAGCTACTCAGTTTCAGTTTTCTTTATTCACCCAGGCCATTTACACAGCATATTGGGTAGACATTATTATTATATATATTTATACCATGGCGGTAGTTATTATTATTATTATTATTATTATTATTATTATTAATATTATTATTATTATTATTATTATTATTATTATTATTATTATTAATTATTATTATCGAGATTATTTTGTGATTAGCTGCTGCCGTTGCGTATTTGAAATATTTAGTTTTGACATATTTTTCTTTGTCGTTGTCAACATCTTTGTTGTTGTTGATTGCATTGTCGCTGTCGTTGTTGTTGTGGTGGTGGTTGTGGTGGTGATGATTGTAGCATATTGTTTCCGAAGCCGTGGTTGTTGCGTTGGTCGTAGTAGAGAGGTGTGTTTCCGAGGTGCTCCTAATGCCGTAGTTGTCGCTGTCGTTACCGTAGTTGTCGTTGTCATTGTTGTTGTTGCCGTCGTAGTTGTTGTTGTTGTTGTTGTTGTTGTTGTTGTTGTTGTTGTTGTTGTTGTTGTTGTTGTTGTTGTTGTGGAGCGGATCTGTCTTTTTTCTTTGAGAGCCGCAGATATTTGCATAACCTATTCAGTATTGGTTTGTTACAGATCGCAAACAGATCGCAAACAGTTTTCTCTGTCGTGTTCTGCCTTACATAGTAATCAGGTATAAATTGTATTCTTTCTTTTGTGTATCTTTCGCAGCAGAAAAGAAAATGTATGTCTACTAAGCGATTTGAATGGCGAACGTGTCGATTCTCACACCTAACGCAATTGATAACTACTAAGTAATAAAGAGGGCGATGCAATTAAATGTTTCTTTATTATGACTGGGGTAAAGTTCAAATTGTCAAATAATCAATAAAAGTAAAATCAATCAATCGGCTATTAAACATAGTCTAGTTAATTATTCTGATCGTTACTCAATGACAGCATAACCTTTGAGATTTTGAATTATTGGCATATATTTTCTCCGACCAAGAGAAGACTATTTTTTACTGGCAGTCATTCCAGTGGTATATTTTCAAAAACAGTCTTCTTATGATCTGCCTATTGACATTTATCAAGGCCGCTACAAAAGATGTTTTTGATGCAGCCATGGTTGTTAAAGGGTTAGATATGGAACACAAACATGGAGCACGTTGCACCGTGTATTTAATATAAAATCCTTAAATAGATGCGCATATGCGCACAGTGACATAACCGTAACGTGTTTGTAGGCGTACGCAATTCTTAATAATTGATAATTTTGCTAACGGTTTGACGGTTTTTTAAACCACGGCACGATATTGACGGTATGGCTGTTTTTTAAAAATACCACACGGGATGAATACCATCGAGGTTCTGCTACCGGTATTCGGTATCATACCGGTATACCGCCCACCTTTAGTCTGACCTTGCTCACTCTAATTCGGATTTTTCTCTTAAAACTGGTTTCCAAAAACCGGTAACTGGTCAGTTGGCATCTTCTAACAGTTTACAGTTCTATAAAATTGTGCATCTCTCCTACCACAGTAAATTGTATTTATGTCAATGGCAAATATTCTCCCTTGAGATTGCTTATCTCGAAAACCATTTAAGGGAGCAATCTACTGTGATAATATTTCTGAAGTCCTGTCATAATTTACCTTTCCATGTTATCCATCAACCGTATGACGTCATAATCAACTAAGTGATGTGTATGATGATGTTATAGTCAATGACGTCATGAATGGCGTAGATAAGTACGTCACGAACGCATAATTGATGAGAGAGTAAGCGCTGCTGTACAAATTTAATATGCAGCAACAGCACCCCGTTCAATTAGTTTCAAAATATTCAACAGTTTAACTGTATAGTTTTCTGGAAATTTATACTCAGTGAGTTCAGGGATCGACTATTACAAAACGAGTAAAGTGTGGGTTGAGCTTAGCTTAAGATGGGCGTGGTGTGGATAAAACTGTATTCCAACAGTTCACTTATAGGTCGATTCATTTCATAATTTACACGTATAACACCGCCATCTGGAGAGCAACCGCACGAATAACACAATGTGGATGAACAATGTAGAACACGTAACAAGGTACCTAATTTGCTTGGTCTAAAGGATGGCGCACTGTCAATTATCGGATAATTAAATGACTTGCTCCTCTGTAGATGTGCCTGATCAGTTAACTAACACAGGTGGCTCAATAATATGACCAGATCTATCACTCGTCCTGTATCAATTCTTAAATTTTCAATTAAAAATTAAACAGTTATGTTGTTTTAAATAGCTGATACTTTGAAGAAAATGCCTGTCTAACATCGGGTTTATAATGGTTAGCCTCGGTGTTAGTATGATTTCCGTAAACATAATGAAGCGAAATACATCTTATTATATGATGATTTCAATCAGTACAAATTAATATAATTTTTTTAAGTTGCGAAAACGAATTAGAGACACGAGTCCCTAATTCAACTTCATAACTAAAAGCTCATTTTATATATACGGAATGAAAACATCATAGCCTAAGATGTATTCCGTTTCACTAAGTTTACGTACACTATTTAAGCCTCTATACAATTTTAACAGTTTTACTTTCAATCATTTTGATGTGAATATGCACCTTTAAAAATTATTACGAATATTCTAATATAATATATTACATCCGAATATTTACGGAATTCGTGACAGTCTTTCATGCAGCCTTTTACATTTTGCCAGTTGCAAAACTAAATATTGTCCAGCCAGTCCTAACAAAAGGTAGGCTTATTGAATGTCTGAGTGTAAATACTTGTTTGCCCAATTAAATTATAATCTGTTATATGGGGCAATAGTACTATATAGGTCACATGTTTATTGATTTATGTGTATGTATATATATATATATATATATATATATATATATATATATATATATATATATATATATATATATATATATATATATATATATATATATATATATATATATATATATATATATATATATATATATATATATATATATATATATTTATTTATTGGGTGTATATGAATTTCCGGTCCATTCCTGTGTTTTATTCGCTAAATTCGTGTGTTTTATTCCCGTAAATCCAGTACATATGCCTGTATATGATCATGGTTACTAGGACAGAATTTTTGGCGTGTGTTGTTCTCTATTGCTAGATAAGCGATTATTCCTTTAAGTTGCTGTGTTGCTGGAATTATCTGGTCCAAAAAATTCAGGAAATTTGCGTTCGTTGATGATAGACGTGTTTTAGATTAGTGTAAATTGCGTCCATTATTGCGTTTGCGAAAAAATTATAGTGCGTAGTGAGACTAGAGTTTAAAGAACAGTGTTATTTGATAATTCTTTTCTTTAAGCTATTTTAAACATTTTCCGTTTGAGGCTCGTTCGCGTGCATCAAGCACTAGCTTTTCCGCCAGTAAAATCGTTGTTCTTGTCGGCCATTAGGGTTGTCTTGCTCGTTTGTATTTGGCGCCAATTTTCGAAAACAAAGCTTTTTATTTTTACGTTTATTTGCTGTGCTCCCCGAGTCGTAACTACAAGGTATTGTTATTAAATTATTTTAATAAATTTCGTAATTTTAAAATCTGTTTAAACCTTTTTGATCAATTTTCTTTTGGATGTTCGTCTGCGTGCGTTAGAACACTAGATTTTTCGCCATTCAAACAGCCGCATTTGTCGGCCATTAGTGCTAGTCTTGATCGACTTCGACACCAATTTTCGAAATCTTCCTTTCAGTGCTTAGTTGGAATTTTCGCGAATTTTACCGAAGGGGATGACACAGCACTGATATATTGGTAACGGTTACTAGGCATATTCTACCTCTTCTCTCTACACTTCCGCCTTTCACAGCCTACTCTACTCATCTCCTTAACACATTAATCCTACTGCATTCTATCCTATCTCTCATACTGTACCTACTAAATTTTCCTACTACACAATACCTTCTAAATAATCCACACCGTTGGGTAAGCAACATGGAGGAAGCTGACTTCCTCAAACAGCTGCCTGTAGTGGCGCATGATACTGGCGGTGGTCAACTGGACACAGCCAACGCGGCGCCAAATGGTGTCAAAGAAAACGACGAAGTGGCAATAGATGAGTTCACCCACGAACAGGTGGCCCAGCAAATGGTGATCCTGGAGAGCAATCTCCAGAACACACCACAAAGCACCCCTAAGAAGGGCGGTGATACACCAGGCCCCAAAAGGAAGAGGATGGTCGGGGTGTTAGAGGAGGGGGAGGAAGTGGGAGGAAGGGAAGGCACTCCCAGCAAGAGGTCTCGGGACAAGGGGGCCTCCCCAGCGGGAGGGAGAGACCAAACCACCACGCAGAGCGGGGGTTCCCCGGGTGGTGCGTCCAGTAGGGAAGGGAGCGAAGTGGGACATAAGGGGGGCAGAGAGATGGTACCCAGGGAAGGAGGGTCATGGTCAAGGGACTCGCGGGAAATGATTTTGCGGGGTTAACCCGTATGGTAATATATAGGTTGCTGTATGCCATGGTGGGAATGCTGGCAGGCCTAGACAAAAGGGACGGGGAGGTTTTGGTAACCACCACCAGTGAAGGACAGTTCCAGAAGCTGCTCAAAATCACAACGATAGGCAGCCACGTGGTGTCTATCGAAGAATACACCACAAAAAACACTGAACCAAAAAAAGCGGTAGGTGTCATATCGGGAGTCCCAAGGGACTTCACGAATGACGATATAAAGGAAGAATTGAACGCCCATGGGGAACGCAAAGTGGAGTGGGTGGGTCGGATTGGCGGAACAGCCAGACCGACCTATGCAGTGAAACTGGTATTCAAGTCAGACGAACTGCCAAGTAAGGTAAAACTGGGATGGATGAGCTTCAAAGTCAAGCCATACATCCCAGAGCCCGTCAGATGCTTTAGATGCCACCTGCTGGGTCACGTGGCAAAGCACTGTAGATCAAAAGCCAGCGCATGCGTAAACTGTGGAGGAAACCACAAACGTGAGGACTGCCAGCAGACCCCCCACTGTAGAAACTGCAAGGGGCTCCACAGTGCTGCATATCGCGGATGTCCGGCTTTGCAAAAAGCCAAGGACATCCTTAAGGTCAAATCGACAGATCAGGTCTCATACGGGGAGGCAAAGAAGAAGGTTACCCAGCAAATAAGCAGGGGAACTGAACAGCCAACTGGAATACCAGCACCTGGACCAGCCATACCTCTGGAAAGAACAGCATGGCAGAAAAGGGCTGAATCCGTAAGGAGGAAGCTGGCCACCCCCAGGAGGGACTGCTCAGTGACGAGACAGCAGGAAAGAGGGGAGGAGGCTCCTACTGAGCCACCTACAATAGAGACGGCCACGCCCACCCTCCCGCTTGGGAGTCCGGCCAGAAAAGCCGGCAAACAGGCCAAAAGGCAAACAAAAACGCCTAAAAAACCCGCCTGCAAAGGGCTCAAAGTCATAGGCAGGAGCAGGGCCCGAAACCAAAGGGCTGAACCAATCGGCACATTGGAGGTAACTCTAGTGGAAAAACAGGCTATCAAACCTGTGAACCCCACTAGCAGTACTGGCAGATGCAGTGACCTGCCGGCCGAGACCACCAGAGGGACACCAACGAGCGAGGTAAGTCCCACACCGATTGTTGGAGAGCATAAAATTGTCTTAAATGTACACACCTTCAGATTGATCATTGAGACGATCATATCATCAGTTTGCACTGACAACGAGGCAGCAAGGAACAAGGTTGATGTGGACGGGCTCGTTGCGAAATTCGTAGAACTTTGCTCCTCTTCAAACTAATCATGGGGGTCAAAATTCTTCAGTGGAACGTTCGAGGCACCCGGTCTAATACCAACCTCGACGAATTGTGGAACACATTCCACAACGAAAATGACCACCCAGACATTATATGTCTACAGGAAACCCGTCTGAAACCCAACCAGGATTTCAAAAGGTACAACTACAATGTCGAAAGACAAGACCGTACAACAGAATCTGCAACCACCCCTAGGGGTGAAGGCGGTGGCGGCATAGCGACCCTCATAAAAAGTAATCTTTCCTACAAAAGGTTGCCACAACGTGAGAGTAGCGTAGAGCACCATACGATAGAAATAGAAATCAATCACGAAACTATTAATATTGTAAACGTCTATAGTCCCAGGTTGCACTCTTCCTCGGACTACGACAAGCTCCTTGAAGGCCTAGAAGGTGAAACAATACTTCTGGGCGACTTCAACTCCCACCATGCCCTATGGGGGAGCAAAACCACGAACTCCAAAGGCCGAGTATTAGAACAGGTTATTGACAACTACAACCTGTGCCTACTAAATGACCATAGACCCACCAGATATAACTCTAGTGATGGAGAATGGTCGGTCTTGGACCTGTGCCTCATAACACCTGGCCTCCGACCAACCCCCAGCTGGGACATCCACGACCAGCTCCTCGGCAGCGACCACCTCCCTATCAAAATACAGATAGGAAGCCTACAGAACAAGAACGAGGCGCCACTGCACAGGAACAATTGGAATCTGAAAAAGGCCAACTGGACCGAATACAAGCACATAATGGCCATGGAGCTGGAGACACCGATTACTAGTACCAGCATATAGGAATATTATGAGCAGTGTATGGGGATTCTCTACAAGGCTGCCAACTCAGCCATCCCCCAATCAAAGCCAGACAATAACCCCAAACACAAACGCGTGCCTTGGTGGAACAGGGAGTGCCAAGAAGCAGTTAAGCTCAAGAAAATAGCCTGGAATAGACTAAAGAGAAACTTCAGCATTGAACGCCTAGTTGAGCACAAGAGACTACAGGCCAAGGTAACAAGAACCATCAAAAAGGCAAAACGCGATCACTGGCGACAATACTGCTCTGAAATCACTCGGTTCACACCCTCGAGCCAAATATGGCGCAAAGCGAAAGCTATTGCCAGCGAAAAAACCAAATCCAAAAACCCCTTACCCACCCTCATAGCAAATGGGGTAAAGCACGCCAACGACAAGGAAAAAGCTGAAGTGCTTGCCACAGTCTTCATTGCAACCAGTAGCAGTGATAACCATGACCATGACTTTGTAGCTACCAAAACAAAGGTTGATGAGCATATCAATCACCTGTTCAGCTCAGGGAAATGCGAAGATCCTAACAACCGAGACATCAACAAAACCTTCAACAGAATAGAGCTCGAGCAAGCCCTTGGCAGAGGCAAAAGCTCCTCACCAGGTGAGGATGGCCTGAAATACGACATGCTTCGTAATATGCCAGAGGAGGGTAAACAAATGCTACTCAATCTCTACAACCTTGTATGGAGCTCTGGAAAAATTCCATCAGTTTGGAAAACTGGGATCGTGGTTCCTATCCCAAAACATGGGAAGGACAAAACTGACCCAAGATCATATCGGCCAATCTCCCTGACGAGCTGTCTATGCAAAGTCATGGAGAGGATGATCAAAAACCGACTAGAACATGAGTTCTAACACAACGGTCTACTCCACCCTTGGCAGAGTGGCTTCAGAAAGGGCAGACGCACTACGGACCACCTAGTCAGACTGACGGAGGCAGCCAAGAAAGCCCTAGATGCCGGAAGAGGAAACACAACAATAGGAGTTTTCCTAGACGTTGAGAAAGCCTTTGATATGATGTGGCGAAACGGAGTCCTAAAAAAACTCTATGACTTTGGCTACCGTGGCCGCATCCTATTCTGGATACGAGATTTTCTCGATAACAGAAGGATTAGCGTCCGCGTTAATGGGCAAATGTCTAGGGAACAAACATTGGAAAACGGCACCCCGCAGGGTGGCGTAATAAGCCCCCTACTGTTCAATATCATGATGAGTGATCTACCCAAAGACATTGAAAAAGACCATGCACTGGGTCCCAACGCAATAGGCGGGTCTATCTTCGCTGATGACACAGCATTGTGGAACAAATATGCAAAGATAGACCGTGCACGTAAGACCATGCAGAAAGTTCTGGACATAGTCTCACGGTGGTGCAAAAAAAATGGCTTCAAACTGTCTGCGGAAAAAACAGTTCAAATAAATTTTACCAATGTTAAATACATAAACCATGATGCAAATCTGTACCTCAATGGTCAGAAAGTCAAGACATGTGCTGAAGCCAAATTCCTGGGACTAACATTTGACAGAAAGCTCACGTGGAACCCCCACATCAAGAGTCTGAGGGAGAGATGCTTCAAGCAATTAAATCTCCTTCGCTCATTAACAAAGCACACCTGGGGTGCAGACCTGCCGAGCATGCTTATGCTATACCGCGGCCTAATCCTGTCAAGGATAGACTATGGATGCGAAGCATACGCCACAGCGAGAAAGTCACTGTTAGAAACCATTGACACTCTCCAAACAAAATGCCTGCGCATTTGCTGTGGTGCCTCACAGAGTAGCCCTCGAGATGCAATCAACGTAGAGTGTGGAGAAATCCCATTAGATCTGCGAAGAGAGGAACGGCTTCTCAAATTCTGGACATACCTACAAAGCTCTGCACCCACCCACCCTACCAGGGAGGTATGTCTTCCATGCAAGGAGCACCTAAGACACAAGGTACTGCCCAAAATGACCAAAAAGACCAAACCACCAGGCCTGTTAATGACAGAGCTCGTCAGTGCCACTGAACTGGTAAACGTCGAAATAGAAAGCTCAAGGCCGGCTCCTGACCCGCCATGGCTACTTCCGCAGATCAAGGCGCATGACAGCCTATCCTCACAGATAAGCAAGAAAGACCCACCAGCACTAATCAAGAGCTACGCTCTGGAAAACATTGACAACAGATGGAAGGAGCACAGGAAAATCTATACCGACGCCTCCAAAATGCCCTACTCTGGCGAATGCGGAGCAGGAGTAGTCATAGGCGACCAGGAAGAAGTCCTCAAGTACAAGCTTCCGAATCACCTGTCAATATTCACAGCCGAACTGGTGGCAATTAAAAAGGCTCTAGAATGGATTAAAACAGCAAATCCAGGCAAATACGTTATACTCACAGACTCACTAAGCTCAGTGAAGAGCTTCAAATCTAGCAGCAGCAAGAGCAGGGACAACCTAATCAAGGAAATCCGGCAGCTGTATGCAACTGTGGTGACTGACAACAACACCGTGGACATCGACTGGGTCCCAAGCCATGTTGACATTAAAGGCAATGAACAGGCGGACGAGGCAGCCAAGCAAGCGCTCAAAGATGGAACTATGACCAGCATAGGACTCTCAAAGTCCGAAGCGAACGCCCTGGTCAAAAGCCACATCAACAGCAAATGGCAAAGACAATGGGACGAAAGCACAACCGGCAGATCCCTGTACAGAGTCGTCCCTGCAGTCAAACGCAAATACCAAAACCACATCCCAGGACGCCAAGGCGACATTGTATTACGCCACATCAGAATGGGTCGGATCAGCGTTAACCAGACACGAAAAAAACTCAACCTGTCAGACACAGACCAATGTGAGGCCTGCAAGGAGACTGAAACTCTAGACCACTTCTTCCTACGGTGCACTGAATATACAGACATTAGAAAGGAACTCATCAATACGCTGAGAAAGGGACACTTCAATCTTGACCCTATAGAAGACATTATAGCGATGCGTGACCGACAGATCAACCACGAATTAATCAAGTTCGTGCTTGCATCGGACAAACACATCACATAATCAGAACACATTCTGATTAGCCCAAGACACCGACCGAGACAACAACTGAGACAACCCTCGTGAGGTGTCAGGTCCGAAACGCAAATCACTCCCCTAGGCGCATGAGGTGTCAGGTCCGAGGGAAATCGCATCACACTTTTTCCCCTAGGCGCATGAGGTGTCAGGTCCGAGGGGAAATACGTGTAAGCGAACGATTTGCTGTGTGCATGACCTATACAGTATGTTATCTCTGATGTCAAAAAAGCAAACACGTGAGACGGCGCAAGAAGCACTCTTCTGCGGCCTCTACGACCCCGGCCTGTCCTGCGGCACTTACTGCCTTCCAATCCCCGGCCTCTACTGCAGCATTTAGTGCCTTCCCACCATCGACCTCTACGGCTATTGTGGCATTTACTGCCACCCCACCACCGACCCCTATGGTCACTGCAGCATTTACTGCCTCACCACCCTCGTGATGTGTCAGGTTCGAGGAGAAACGCAAATCACTTCCCCTAGGCGCATGAGGTGTCAGGTCCGAGGGGAATCGCATCACACTTTTTCCCCTAGGCGCATGAGGTGTCAGGTCCGAGGGGAAATATGTGTAAGCGAATGATTTGCTGTGTTGCATGGCCTATATAGTATGTTATCTGTGATGTCATTCTATGAATGTTACTAAATTCTTGAAAATCTTTTATCTGGCTTGACTATTCCACTTAAGGATCGTGACATTGTCATGAATTGATGACCCAGAGTATGTGAGTACATGCCCCAAAACACCTGTCCACACTGTCTGTTTTCTCCTTCTTTTTCTTTCAGCATTGTTCCCCTCCTTTTCTTTCAGTGCCAGAGCTGGAGCTGGAGCTAAAATGCAGCAACGAAAACAACAATGACAGACGGGCAGAAAGACAGATGGAGGACTGGAATGGACAACAGAACAACAGATGGGCCGGCCTGGCGGCGGACCGCGAGGGATATGGACGTGTGTCCATCTCATTCGTGGCCCGTAGGCAGGTATGCTTGTCTGTCGAACAGACTGACAAACCAATCAACAAATGGACAGACTGACGGACAACTCTGGGCACAGCAAGCTGCTGGAGTACGCTTAAGCAATGTACTTGGCCCCACTTGCTCAGTCTTCTCGGATGGGACTTTAAATTGAGGTCCCGTCATACAGTGCCCATCACTGTGTGAACGTGAGCTAGGGTTAGGTAAGCAAGAAATTTCGGCATAGTCAAAGTAAACCGGATGCTGAATGGATCCCTCCTCGGATGGAACCACGCAACATACGGATTACAAAACCAAAACCAAATTGCTAGAATTAGAATCTTTCGGAATTTTCGAGGGGACTATGGAGGGATGTAACCCGGATGACTGATCGAGTTCGTCCTCGGACGGACACAGTCACCATACGGGCTACCTAACCAATCAAAATCAAACAAGTGCGCGCTGGTGCCTGCTCGGATGATGGCCAGAAGACCAAATGAGTCCCAGGACCCGAAAGACCCCACACCCCAACCTCCCCACTCCCCCCAAAGGGGCCGGGAGGTCTCTGACCTAAAGCCCCCCCCTTGGGTGCATCAGGTCATAAGACCGTACGCACCTCCCCCGACCCAACACCTACCCCATCCCTTCCCCACCCCCGTTAGGTCCAGGTTAGGCCATCCCCATTACACACGCCCAAGCATGAGGAGCAACAAAAAAAAGCCATGGAAAAGAACAGCAACATGAGACAAAATCGAGAGACAACGATCAACACACACACACACACACACACACACACACACACACACACACACACACACACACACACACACACACACACACACACACACACACACACACACACACAGAGACACAAGCTAATGCACAAACCGACGTCACAAGAATTCACAAGAATTCAACAGAAACCATAAAGGCCAGGCGTGAGTCTAGACCCTAGCATTGGGAACTAGCATATAAACGCCTCAAATATTACAACACACACACACACACACACACACACACAATTATCTGGTCCTGACTAACCCTCATTTACTCAATTATAATACCATGTTAGGGAAGATGCCAACACGAGGCTCTTGCAAGCAGCACTGATTTAATGTTTGATTGATTTATTCCACAATAGGCCATAGGCCCTTGAGTGTACATTTAAACATATATGACGTCATAATCAGTTCAGCGCGTGTATGATGACGTCACTATCATTACGTCACAAAGGGTTCCATATAGACAGTCATCAAATCTCAAAAAGTCTGACACGTTGTATAAATTGTATGTCTTTGTAATTCTTTGCTATTTAATACAATATATATAATGTCTATTAAATAGCAAAGAATTACAAAGACATACAATTTATACAACGTGTCAGACTCTTTGAGATTTGATGACTGTCTATATTGAACCCTCTGTGACGTAATGATAGTGACGTCATCATACACGCGCTGAACTGATTATGACGTCATACTAGGTCAGATGATGAATGGATACTTTGGAAAGGTGAATTCGTCGTGTCAGACTATTAATCGTTTAAGACTGACTATATCGAGGCATTCATGACGTCATGATTGTGGCGTCATCTTACAGATCACGTAGTTGATTATGACGTCATATGATCAAGGGATATACTTGGAAGGGTCCATTTTATCATGTATATATGTATAGATCTTAAAGGTGCATATCCACAGCAGAATGCCCGAAAACAAAACTGCTAAAACCACATGCTCCTAGAGGCCTAAACTGTGCACCCAGATGCACTGAAACGAAATAAATCCCAGCACACGATGATTTGACTACGCATATTAACAACTAACCTTACGAAATGTATTTATATGGAATGAAATCATCATGCGCCATAACTCACCCCGCCCCACTACATCGAGATACACAATCCAAGCCCCCAAAAGCACATAATCTCAACCATTCTATTCTCAAGCATTCTGGTGAGCATGCACCTTTAATTACTGTAAGTTGTATTGATTGTCTCGCGTTATTTATGATGATTTGCCTAAACAGGCAAAAGTACAAATAAATATCATATCATATCATATCTAGGATAAAACAAATGGCCTAACGCTCATCCGGGACATAGGACCCTCAGATACCGCATAACAAGATAATTACCAAACAACGTTGATTGTGACCCTAGATGAGAGCTTACGACCACATATGTCTTTTAGCAAAGTTTGATAAATGTAGAAATGTGTTTTGACAGTTTCCGATGACTGCTTCCTAAAATGTAAGATGTTCACCAAAATTGCGCAATCAACCCATTACCGAGCACCATTATGTATACAATTTAGAGGGACTACGGTGTCTTGCTGAGGAAGCACTCACTCTACGAGTTCAGCCCGCTTAAAAAAATGCGTTATAAGCAAAAGCCGCGAGTTCCTTCAGAACCTGATCATTTGTGGAATTTAATAATTCGGTCAATTTATAAACACGTGGGTGTTTCCAGTAGTAGGGTTTTATACTTTTCTTTCGGTATTCTTGATATAGTGGGCAAACTAAAATAAAATGGTACTCGTCTTCCAGATCGTCACATGAGAAGCATATTCTCTCAATCAACGGTGTTGCTAAAGGCTTATGCCATCGACCCGTTTCTATATATGTAACTTATGCGAACCCGTTCGAAGCTGGCACAACGCCTGTCTGTGTTTGGCAATTCTGACTTTGTGTAAATAATGTTTATGTGATAAATTTGGCGAAATATGTTTATATAACCTACATTTGAAGCTAAATGATATACAGAATATTCGGAAAAGATATGTTACATCTCAGGCAAATTGCACATCAGCACATCGCAATGGGCTCACAACTAAAAAAGCTATGCCCTGCTTGATTCCATAACAAATGGCCAATAATTAAGAAATGCCGCGAGCCGGCTACCCAACCCTAACTCCCTCTTTGAGGGAGGGTGGGGGAGGGGTAGGTTTACGCTCTGCTCAAGACCAGCTTTAAGTGTTGTCTCACTGAACGGCCTCTGAATCTAAGCATATAATTATGTTACATAATGCTATAACATTACAATTTCTACAATCGAATAACATCATGTAGAATATATATAGCATTATCGTATTTATGCATCAGCAGGTCCTATAACACTTCATGGCACGCCCTTACAGGCAGGGATGCCCTACTAGCCAAGCCGTCAAATTTACTAAAGCTCCGCGAACAGCTTCTAGCTATCGTCATAAAGGATAAATAATTATATTGAAGAAATATTATATTAAATGCTAAATTCTTGAAAATACCAGTAAATATATAAACAAAAGTTTATATTTATTAGATTATTTGTTTGTTTATATGTGTGTATATTCAGATATATAAAACAGAAAAAGGAAAAAGTACTGCTCTGCTGCAAGGCATTGGCTAGAACGGACATACAGCGCTCTACCAAGATAACCTGCGCCACTTTCTAAGCTTTGATATGCAATTCACAGCACGTCAGGACACATATTACAATCTACACTTCGTGCCGTATGTAAATATATTTAATTCATAATCTTTTTATATAACTGATGGATGCTAATCAATGGACCTTTCTAGTTTTACTAAGCCCCGCCCACCTCTAGCTAATCGCCGCCCGCACCTCACCGCTGCTGTTGGGATCGATCGATCCCTGAACGCCCTGATTATTAATTTTCAGAAAGTTATACAGATAATCTGTTGCATATTTTGAAACTAATTTGACTGGGTGCTGTTGCTGCCTATGTTAAATTAATTTCTAAATATTCAACAGAATATGTATTAAATAGTAAAAACGATTCGTACAACACCGCATAGTCCGTCTTCAAATATGCGTTCGTAACTTACTTATTTACGTCATTCATGACGTCATAACGATGGTATTGATTATGGTGTAATTTTTCACGTCACGTAGTTAATTATGACGTCATATGATGGATGGATAATGTGGAAAGGTTTGTTAGTATTGCTGACACGATTAAAAGCGGGTGTATCCATAAGCCTGCGCGTCTAAAACAACTATCAAAAGCAATCTCTGTCCCGCATTAGCAGTGATCTGCTTTGTCCCTAATGGCCATCACTAACGAGATTGGCGCCAGACATATATGGTGACATTTACAAGAATTCATACCAGAAAGACATGAGAGGAATAAACAAATCCATGTAATATATATGTATGAGTGTAATTATGAGATATGTTGGAGCGTGATAGAACGTCAGCTCAACGCACGCATACAGAGGCGCATTGTGATAATAAACATAAGCTTATTAGGATAGTAATGTGATTCCGGGACATCAGGCAGGATAATGAGAGAGGTAAAAACATTGGACAAATCTACTCGTGGTAGATAGTGGGTGCGATTTCATAGCCGTACACAAAGATTGCCCAGCTATAATGAAGAAATAGGCATTTCCACTTCATCCATCCATTATATGTCATGACCTCATAATCAACTACGTCGCGTGTAGAATGGCATCATAAACAATTACGTTACTATGACGTCATGAATAATGTAGATAAGTACGTCACGAACGCATAATTGAAGACGGACTATGCATTGTTGTACGGAGTGTATCTTTTTACTATTTAATAAATACTATGTTCAATATTTTGAAACTAATTTGGTAGCAACAGTACCCAGTCAAATTTCTTACAAACTATTTAACAGCTTACCTGTATAGTTTTTAGGAAAAGGATAGTAAGGGCGTTCGGGGATCGGCCAACACGACGAGGTGTGGGTGGAGCTTAGCTAGTGGTGGGCGGGGAATGGCTAAATCTGGAAATGTATATTGGTCCGTTTCTAGATGAAATCATTCGTATTTGACTTTTCAATGTTTAATATCCAGCTGAATTTAGTGTTCTAGTTGGAGCCTACTTTGAAAATGATGCTGCTGCTGCTGCATGCGTGTAGTCATACCAATCTTAATTGTATTATACCCTGTTTCCCATAAATTTTACTAATTCTAATACACTGCCATCAAATGAACACAAGCACCTCGGAATCTGTTTCAACAACAAAGATAACTGACTTACCCATGTAGACTCATTAATTGTAAACGCACAACGCAAACTCTCTCTACTCAGAGGACTAAATTATAAGCTCGACAGGAAATGCCTAGAAATTATGTACAAAAGTTTGATTAGGCCATCGTTGGAATATACCGATGTTGTATGGGACAACATACCCCAATACCTCGTAACTAGATTAGAAAACATCCAAAAAGATGCTCTTCGAACAAAAAGTGGACTAACCCGTAGTGCGCATACCGTAGATCTGTACAGTGAAATGGGTATCGAAACACTTTCCCGCAGACGGGAACACCATAGATTGGTGATGCTCTTTAAAATCATCAATGGAATGACGACTGAGTCCCTAGTAGGCCATCTTCCATTACGGTCACAATCTAGAAGCCCGTATAACATACATATAACATATGCCATGGTAACGCTCTAACTCCGTTCCGATGCCGCACTGAGCTTTGTTGTAGTTAATTTTTTCCAGCAACAGTCGTCAATTGGAACTCCCTCCCTGCGCCTGGTACAATGTTTAGGACCTTGGAAGAATTTAAATCCAAACTCAAAGCTATGTCCCCAATACGACCACCACCTCCCTGTTACTACGTAGGTTCTCACAGTGCCAATATAGCACTAAGCAGGCTTAGAAATGGCTGCAGCTCACTAAACAGACACCTATTCAACAACTTTCTACTGGACAGCCCTATGTGTGCATGTGGATATCTAGACGAATCTGCCAAACACTATCTGTTTCATTGCCCTATTTACACCAACCAAAGGGTTATCTTGCAAGATGATCTCGCTTTAAAAAATATCACTATAGCGACATTAACAGCCAAGAACCTCCTACGCGAACCCGGAACAAAATATCATAATATCTTCTATCGTTTGTGAATATATAATTAGAACTTACCGCTTCAAATAACGCCACAACTAACTTTCAGCCACCGGCTGCTTCCCCACCTAACACTGCCTCCCAACCGCAAGCATTAACAGCTTTCACATCTTCATACAGCTTTCATCTGATACTTCGTTCGTGATAGTGTACAGTCTCAACAAAGTGAACAACATGCCTTCTCTCTCTCTCTCTCTCTCTCTCTCTCTCTCTCTCTCTCTCTCTCTCTCTCTCTCTCTCTCTCTCTCCCTATTGCACGCACGCACGCATGTACGCATGCACGCACGCACTCACACATGCACTCACGCGTCATAACAGCTAGAATAAGTTTGTTATAAGGACATACCGAACAGCTATTAAATTTGTAAAAAATATATTTTATGTCAACATTGTAACATATGCCACATATATCTGTTTGCATTTTAATTTTTATGTAGATATATTTTTATAATAAGTTCCGTCATCTTGACGTCTAGGGTAATTATTATTATTATTACGTATTTATTGTATATATGTTTACTTGTATGAGAGACACGGTCATAAGACTCATGTCTTATCGTGCTCTATTTGATGAAAAATAAATTCTGTTTAAACCAATTGTATCATAACGTGTACCTGTATTTTTATTGTAATATACAGGTGCGCTGGTTAATGTTGTGAAACTAATTAGACTGGAAACTTAACATAGCGATCTGGTCATCATAGTGATTTTTTCGTGTCTGCCATTTGCCCTTGGCGGGTGAGGGGTGGGGTGGGTGTGGGTGTGGGCGTGGGGGTGGGGGTGGGAAGGACACAACCGGTAAGACTAAAGCTGCATATTCACACCAAAATGCTTTAAAATAAAATTGTTAAAATTGTATACTTATAGAGGCTTAAATTGTCTGCCTACACATAATGAAACGAAATACATCTTAAAATATGATGATTTCCTTACGTACAAATTTATATATTTATTTAAGTTGTGAAATTGAATTAGAGACATGAGTCCCTAATTCAACTTCACAGCTAAAAATGTTATATTAATTTATGCGGAATGAAACCATCATATGTTAAGATTTATTTAGTTTCATGACATTCAGGCACACAATTTAAGCCTCTAAAGGTATACAACTTTAACAATCTTATCTTCAACCATTTTGCTGGTGTATATGCACATTTAAATGTTTGGTGTTTTAATGGCTGAGAAGACAAATGTGGAAAACGTATCAAAGATGCATCTGTCGGCATATGTGTTATTGAAGGTGTGGTAATCGTTGATGATTTGTACATGCTGCTATGACCGCTGTACCGGACCAGATCAAGTGCTATCTGATAGGTTGTTTGGTTTTTTGTTGCGTGGTGTGTAGAACTGGTCGATGGTAATAAAGCTTAGAGAGGCTGATTTAGTTAGGCCTCTTTTGCCAGATTCCTCTTTCTGTTCCCCCATGTACATATGTGACAACTAAAGCTTTTTCCTATTTTAGAAATGTTCAAAATAAAAATGGTTATAACCACAACGAATTCAATACTCGTAATCCTCAGAAACGCAATCGGAGTGAGGCTTTTGGATCGCCGCCCATTATGTTAAACGCTCTTGAATGACAGCTTTATATAATAATCAACCTATAGCCACCAGTGAAAAACAGAAATAAATCAGACTAATTAGAAATAAGCAGCTAAATACCATTTTTGTCATTCTTGCGGAAACTAATTAGTGACGCAGTTGGACCTATGGGCTCTGGTGTATGCCGAGCAAATAAATAATACCCGCTATAGCAGGTCGTATAAGCCGAGTTACATTCGCGCTAAGCTGATTAGCCACTACTTCTTGCAGGTAAAATACTGTCTAGTTTTAAAACAAGTTGACTGAAAGCCGTTGTTTCTATAAGACAAGGTCTACGATTCAGTCACACGAATTTCAAAATATTCTTTAGGCATCAGATTGCGACCTTGGAAACCAGTAGTGTATTTTGAAATCATTTTGACGGAAACGTGTTGCTTCAACCAGAAAAAGTGACTCAAATATAACGTTTTCAAAAGGATCAATAGTGAATTAACAGTAGTGAGATAATCGCTCTCCATCGACGCCTATAAAGAATACTATTCGTACCGCTTGCAAAACTATATTCCGGTCTGCTTTGCTTATAGATAGATATTTATTTCCACAATAGGCCATCGGCCTTTGAGTGCACATAGAATACAATATATACATGACGGATACCGTATATAAAATTCAATTAATATTTAAGTTTAAGTATACTATGGCTGTATATGTTAACATTTAACTCTGATCTTGCAATAATTTATACACACATCCACTCAACCACACAGAAACGCACTCACGCGCACAGACACGCACATGCCAGACACTCGAACGCACACCACCAACGCATACACTTACGCACATGCGCCCATGCACACTCGTATACACACACGAACTCACACCCAATCATATACATGCTCGCAGACGCAATCCCACGTGCATGCACTCCTGCGCGTGCGCACACACGCACGCACGCACGCACGCATGCACCCACGCACGCACGCGCACACGTACGCACGCACACACTTTCACACACACACACACACATGCAAAAGCGCACGCACAAAACGCACATTCCCACGTACGGAGGCGTACGGCGGTGTACAATATCGTTACGAAAATATGCAATAAGATTAGTAAACTACAAGTTGTTAATACACTAATACAGTACGAATATATTTAGGTTATTGCATTTAGTTGCAACAATAATTGAGCTTACAAAATATATAAATGGTATGCAGTGCAAATCAACCATACCACGAGATATTCCAGGTCACCCGTAAATACACTACAGCAAAGTGATCTCCAAATGACGACACCAAGTAACTATGCATAGAAAGCTGTTGCGTATTTTGGAACCAATCGGACCAGCGAGGTGCTTCTACCTATGGCACCAACACCCACCAAACAACCAGCCCCAAAATACCCTACAGAATTTATAATATTAGAACATCGAACATAGAAATTAACACAATAATGTTGCACAATACAAATATACATAAATTAACAAGAGTATAAGATTCTATCAAATCCCGCTATTGCGCCTATTGAGATCAATTAATAATGGAAAATTATATACAGAATTAATATATTTGCTTATTGAAATTGTCCCAACCCGATAACCCATAGGGCTTTCACCCTGTCTTCTCTTCTCCTTTCTTACATGTAACTGAAACGAAAGTGGAAGGAGAAGTGAGACCCGGTCAAGTCCCACCCAACCCACCCACGCATTCGGTTACGAATTGTATGTCATTATTAGGATTACGCTTTGCTATGGGTTGAATATTTTGAAAATAATTTGTTTGACAAAGATTCTCACAATATATCCTCTTTGTGCCATCCCCAAGTGTGCAAATTGTATACTGTTGTTAAACTAACAACATGATAGCTTTTGGATATTTGATACTAATTTGACTGGCGATCTGCTCTGTTTATTGTCCTTGTGCTATTTAGTTTATGAATTGTATGTATGTTTGCATATATGCATCATTACTGTGTTCTTATTTCCATGATATAATTAATTGCAGTTGAATACTTTGGAACTAATTCGATTGGTGACCTGCTCACTCTGCTGTCCTTATGCTATATCGTGTATGAGTTGTATGTATGTTTGCTTGGATGTATAATTACAGTGTTTTTATTTCTTTGATGCATTTATTTGCTGTTGAATATGTTGAAACTAATTCGATTGATGACAGTAATACATTAAACGATATTCACTAGATGAGATTGTAACTTTTTGAAATTACAAATACAGATGAGCTGACAGATTTGTCTTCACGTTTTCTGTATCAAATCACCCACACATATGCCCATCCCTCACTTCACTCATCCCTGCCTACACACGCACGCCCACATGCACGCACCCTACACAGTCACTCTGACGCATATAAGTTATCCACTCATGACGCTAGACTATCACACAAAGTTATTCTCAAAATCATGCCACTGCGTTGTCAGATTTAGTTTTTTGGGTTTTTTCAGTCGGCATGCGACTCTAAACGACTACAGATAGATTATGAAGCCGGTGATCGTAAAATTATTGTGACGTATTGACAACATAAAATGATGACGTCAACTTTAATCAATTCGGCTATCCAAGAATCCCGCAGCGCTATCAGTGATGCTGATATTCCGCAGAATTTATGGCTGGTACAATATTTTACTGGCTCTGTAGGGTCGCTGAAAATTGTGATGAGGAGCAGATAGATATAATAGTTTCCAAGCATAAAAGACTAACTATGAGACAAAGTAAAACATATATATGTGTGTGTGTGTGTGTGTGTGTGTGTGTGTGTGTGTGTGTGTGTGTGTGTGTGTGTGTGTGTGTGTGTGTGTGTGTGTGTGTGTGTGTGTGTGTGTGTGTGTGTGTGTGTGTGTGTGTGTGTGTGTGTGTGTGTGTGTGTGTGTGTGTGTGTGTGTGTGTGTGTGTGTGTGTGTGTGTGTGTGTGTGTGTGTGTGTGTGTGTGTGTGTGTGTGTGTGTGTGTGTGTGTGTGTGTGTGTGTGAGAAGCATGGATTCAGTGTAATGAGATAAACTATTATTTGGTCATGTATTCGTCTCGAAGCGCAAACGCATAATGAATAAAGGCAGCCAGTTTTCGTATAATTGTACAATTGCGTGATTGCAATAGTTCGTGAAACTTATATATGCTGGACCTATTCCAATAATTTTATATATTGTTTTCGTAGATTTTTGTAAATTGGGCAAACTAATATAAAATGAAACTCATCTTCCACAATGTTACAGAAATTACACTTATATACACGTGGGTATACCTGCGCACACAGTTGACACACAGCGAAGCACCAGCTTGGTCACTAATTGGCTCAAAGTTAAGCGCTCCTAGATTTAGCAAATGCTTTTTCTCAAATAATCCCGATTAATTTCCATTTTTACGGAGTTTATTTGATATTGTATGAAATCACCGGCACCCATGTGTTTTACTCATACACAATGGTGAGATATGAATGTGGCTCAATATCTAAAATTGTTCAACATGTATAGTTGTGTCGTTTCACCAAACCTAATGCATGTATCAACAATGACACACTCTTAGTACAATATTTCTGGTTATTCCCAATGTGTTATTCCCCCTCGCCGAATGAACTATTTCTATAATTTAATCGCTTACATGTGGAGCACAGTTCAAGTCGATTGGAAGCAATGATCTATGGCATATAAATTGTTCTGCCGTCCAGTAACACGGCAAAATATGTTAATAATAGATTATTAAAATAGAAACCCATTGTCCGTATAAACGCACTGCGAACAGTGCGATGATTAAAGGCGTGTTGTTCAAGAACGACTTTAAAATATGACTAGTACATCCACAGTCAACTGCCTTAATGGATGAATACACGGTTAGCTATGCCACGCCCACATCTAGATAAGTCCCACCACCCACCCACCCCCACCCCCACCCCCACCCCTACCCCCACCCCCCCCCCCCTCCATGCTTTGTGTTGGGATTTATCTACTTTGAATCCTGAATTCCCAGCATCCCAGATTCAAGGTACACGTTTCCGCTAACCTGTTGAATATTTTAAAACTAATTTCACTGGTATAGCAGCAACAGAGCCTAGTCAAACTCGTTTCACAATATTCAACAGGATTTGTATTATATGCTAAATATATACAATTCGTACAACTATACAACTAACCTTCCAACGGCAGCAACTGCGCCAAGTCAAATTAGTTTCGAAATATTCATCACAATGTTTATTATTTGGTAAAGACACACAATTCCAAGTTTATGACGGAGTATTGCTGTTAATTATAATTGTAACATCAGCATATACGTGACGTAATTGATTATGACGTCATATCCGTAACTGACTGATCAGATTCATCTAATCACTTTACTAAAGCTTTGAAACTGGATTTCATATTTTGACCTCGCCATCCCTACATAGCGATGAATGGACCTTTCCATTTTAGCTATACCCCGCCCATATCTAGCTAAGCTCCACTCACACTTCGCTCGTGTTGGGATCGATCGATCTCTGAACACCCTGACTATCAATTTCCAAAAAAATGCACAGTTAAGTTGTTGAATATTTTGAAACTAATTTGACTGGGTGCTGTTGCTGCCTAAGGCAGCAACTGTGCCCAGTCAAATTAGTTTCAAAATATTCAACAGCATGTTTATTAAATAGTAAAGAATTGCAAAGACATACAATTCATACAACGTGTCGGACTCTTTGAGATTTGATGACGGTCTATATGGAACCCTTTGTGACGTAATGATTGTGACGTCATCGTGCCCGCGCTGAGCTGATATTGACGTCATACGATGTCAGATGATGGATCGATACTCTGAAAAGATGAATTTTCAATTCTCGAGATATGCAATTCGGTGACGCAATTGCCAAGTCGCACGACACATCCCATCGGACCGTCGTCAATTGAATCTCGTAAATTATTTTTCTCGTTCGCCACATCTTCCACAAATATCGTAATTTGATTGGACATTTGGCGAAAAGCGTCAAGGCGTGATTGACAGATAGGATTTCTGAATACTATAATGATGCGACAGTATTTTAAAGAAAACATGGGCCAGAAGAACCAGCAGAATATATGTCCTATACAGCTTGGTTTTCTGATGAACTCGTGCTACAGAGAGAGGGAATAGTGGAATCCAGCTATAGCTATCTCACGCCCATCTCTAGCTAAGATCCACCCACGCGTTGCGCGTGATGGGATCGATCCATGTACTCTCTGAATCCTAATTTCCAGAAACCTATACAGGTAAGCTGTTAAATATTTTTTTAATAATTTAACTGGGTGTTGTTGCTGCCTATGCCAGGAACAGCGCTCAGTCGAATTAGTTTCAAAATATCCAACACCATGTTTATTAAATAGTAAAGCCATACAATTCGTACAACAACACTTTGTCCGTCATCAATGAGGCGTTCGTGACGAACTTATCTAAGTCATTCATAACGTAATTGATTAAGACGTCATCCTACACGTCACGTAGTTGAGTATGGCGTCATATGATAAATGGATAGATAACCTGGAATCCGCCATTAAAACAGGAACAATGATAAATAATTATATGCCATGAAATGATGGAAATGGATGCGAGAGAATGACCCCCCCCCCCCCCCAACACACACACACCCACCACCCACACCCCACACCCCATTATCATACACATGTCAGTAAAGAAACTGTTTGTAAACATGGCGGGATAGACTGGCAATGAATAGTACTGAGAGAACATCCTCAAAACGTATATAAAGTCTGGATTGCATTAGGATATTGCATTATACACTTCCATAGTAAAAGATAGTATAACATATGTATAAAGCTGAAAGCAGCAGCGGCTCTAAATTAGAATGCAAATTTAATCTGTACGGCTAATCTCATTCCTGTACCATGTCCTGACCAATGTCATTGCAACATGGCAATAGAACTATGATTGATGACCCGAGCGTTGAAATGGTGTGGGCGGTGATGAATGCATTGTCCTGAGTGTGTCAATCGTGAATTCATTTTATAACTCAGGCGTACTTAGACAAGGTTACTATGCATCTGAAGCGATCGTAATAAATCGCGGGATCAGATCGGCCACTCAGTATTCAACGTCATGATCGATTACGTCACTAGGTAACTGACGTCGCGAGCAAACGATGTGTAGCTGCGTTACGAAAATCAAAATATTAGTCATGAAGGTTGCGAATTGTATATCTTTGATAACCTTCCAATTTAATAAACAGGCTGTTGAATATTTTGAAACTAACTAAACTGTGAGTTGTTGTTGACATCGGCAGCATCAGCCTCATAATAAATTAGATAGACAATGTAATCAACTCATTAGTTTAATGAGACCTACGTATCCCTACAACAAAGGGATCCACTCCGTCACTCGAGTATCTGACGTCATAATCAAATACGTCACATCATACGGATTGTTGACGTCACAATCAGAAGGACGTAGCTCGACCACGAAAACTGACAAATGTGTCACTAATGTGTACGAATTTTATGTGATGCGTTTACAATTTGGGCCTAATAAAGATTATGTTGAATATTTTGGCAATTGGCAGCAACATAGCACCAGGAAAATTAATTCCAAGATATTCAACAGTTACCCTGCATAATCACCTTGAGGTTTAGATTCTGGGAATGCAGGTTTCAAAGTTTCAAATCATTTTAGCATGCGTAAATCGTGGGCGGGACTAATCTATGTGGGCGGGACATAGCTAAACATGGATCTCTTAATTCCAGCCCGGGTGGACAATGAACTGATATCACGCTGGTTCATTATTTGATCCTAATGTTCTAACGTCATAACATAAATGTGAATATGGTCTAACTAGTTAAGTTGGCCTGGGTGCCACAATGGTATGGATGGTGACATGGAATAACGATGTTTTGAGAGGCTTACCTAGAGCAAGGGTGAGATATATATCTACCTGGAAAGAGTAGTCTCCCTCGATGATTCTCAGCCTTTACGCTTAGAACACAAAAGACAAAATACGAATCACCAGAGGCAATGAATGTAATAGCTGTCACCGATCTGTGAAATAAATCTTAACCCTTTTATGACAAAGCCAGCCAAAAACAATATCTGCAGTGGACTTTATGAATGCCCGTTTGCAGGTCCAGAGAAGACTAATATTGAAGGTTTACCGCTGTCATGGCAACTGGGCCAGTCATTCATGTGTTAAATTTTCAAAACTACTCTTCCCTTGACCTGCAAATGGACATTCAATAAACAAATATTAAAATTTTCTTGATAAGATTAAGTCTTTAATGGGTTAAAGTTTACGTGTTTGTCTTTCGCCACGTTGGAATTAAGAGGGTTAACAATTTTACGCTGGATTTTTCAACTGCCCTTGCGCTGTTTCTTGTCACTCGATAAGTAGTGTTTATTTTTTTAATGATATTTTGCCAGAGCGCGATCCATTTTCAGAAACGCCAATTATTGAATGATCAGCAGCGGAATGTCTATTATCTCGCGCAAGATTCCCTCAGCAAAAGCTTAAAATGGCGTCACGTATCACAATTGTTGGATGGAAAATGCAGAATTATTACTGGCAGTTTGCAGGGAAATCTGTCGCTTACCAAGCTACATCAATTTATCTGTTGTAAATTTCACATTTTGGTTTTATAAGCTTTAAAAATAATATCGCGAGGGACAGTTTTATTTTTTCATAAAATGGCTTAGCCGTTCCTCTGCAAATTGACTACCAAATAGTAAGCGTGGAAACAGCAATTAAGCTGTCAAAGCCAATCAGTGTGCAAGCGTGAGTAAGGACGGCGTGGCATACTATGATAATGGAATAGGACATTGCGCGTATTTGCTGTCTTTTCTGCAATAATGGACTTAGAATTCGCATTGAGTAATTCGTTCCAGAAAGCTTTCACGCGAGCCATGGTTATTTCGTTGGTGATACGTGGATGCTCTAAGTATTATTACATTTTCCAATTCATGAATCCATTTCCTCAGTCAATCGTATGACGTCATACTCAGCTAAGTGAGGTGTAGGATCTCGTCATAATCATTACGCCATGAATGACGCGATTTAGTCTGTTTTAAACCCTTACGAGTCATTCAGGTTGTATGAAGTGTATGTTTTTACCATTTAATAAACATGCTGTTGAATATTGCTGTTGCTGTCGGTAGCAGCAATAACGCCAAGTCAAATTAGTTTCAAAATATTCAACAGCTTACATGTATAGTTTTCTGGAAATAGATAGTCAGGGAGTTCAGGGATCGATCGATCCCATCACGGGGCAAGCGTGGTTGGAGCTTAACTAGGAATTGGAGCGAATATTTAAATACTAAAAACTCAACTACCACATTCCTGCAATAAGCCAATCTACTGATTGTATTAAAGGATAACTAATCCCATCTCTTGATAGCTATTCAGTTGATCTAACACACCGACCATAAACTATCCAGGTAATTTTAAGCTTTGTATCACGTCGCTAAGGAAAGATATTCAGGATTTAGTAGTTCAATGTTGGTACCTTTCTACACCCTATGATGGCTGTCATGATTTACTTTTCAACCAGTCAGAAAACCCCTAGTGTGTCTGTCTCGGTATATACGCTCAAGCATAGAGGCGCCAGCTATAGTTTGACAATGCGGTATAAACGCAATCCTACAGGTAAGCTGTTGAATATTTTGAACTCAATTTGATTGGAAGTTGTTGCTGCCATAGGCAGCAACAACTTCCAGTCAAATTAGTTTCAAAATATTCAATGGGATGAGCATTACATAATAAAGAATGTGATGCATTGGAGCTTACATGGCATCACACACAATAGCTTGAGGCGACAAAATGGTGTTTAACATTTACTCAATATTACAAAACATATAATTGAGATACAGATCAGGGAATGTGACAAGATATGAATGATATGGAATCTATAAACCATATTCTATCGGTGCAATACAACATTTGAGATGAGATTAGCATCGCTTTAAGTGGTAGGGTGGTTTGGTTACCACTATTTTGAAACTTAGTTGAGCAGGCCTTGTTCCACTGCGCGTAAATGCTTAGCTAGAAAAGGGTGTAGTTAGAAATGGATCCATCTAATATAGATGATCGCCACGATGTGGATAGAAAAACGGCGGCGGAATGGGGCATGCTTATGATTTGTCGAGATGGCATCATGTGACCTGTGACGTCATATAATTTGCATATTATGCCACGTCCCCGTTTCATGCTAAAATACTAAATTCTGATTGGTCGAGAGTTGGTTACGTGACCTCAATATTTTGGCTGGGAAAAGGGGCATGGCCTAATACGCGAATTAGATGACATCACATGTCACATGACGGGCCCCCCCCCATCTCGGCAAATCAGAAGCATGTCCAAGCCCGCCGCCGGCGTGTGGTATGTAGATCTATTGATCATTGATATGCCTAACGAGGCGTGACCTGCCCTCGACCAATCAGAATTGTGTAATGAAAATTCTGAGTCTGTCAGTCTCTTAACCACACACCCGTCCCCGCCCCTACCAACAACTCCCACCCCAAATCCACCCACCCCCGGAGATATTAATGGGCGGAGACGGGACCCGAACAGGAGGTGTGAAGCGCAGTGACTGGATTGAAGTTCCAGCGAATATCACGCCATTCTTGCACTAACGTGGCTTGCTGCTGTACGCGACTGATCTACACGCCAGCTGCACTTAAATATATGCTTATAATAAAGCGAGTAATTAATTAAATAGTGTGTCCTTAAAACGGCGTTTTACGGTGGGGGTGGGGTGGTTGTTTACACTTATCTAACGTAGACGTTGTCAAGGATTCCGAAACCGAAAGTCGTTTTTTTAATTGGCTCGTTATTTGCTGAGTTATTTAAGATTGAAATTGTCCAGCATCGTGCCTGAGAGGTATTTTAGGGGAAATGTCCTTGTCTGGCTAAACATGGGGCACGTGACCGGATTCTTGCTCCATCCCAAGCGCAGTGATTGAACCTTAATCTTAGAGCACGACGTTTTGAAATTTAAAGGTGTCTCTTATATATAAGGAGTTATTTCGATGGCTCCATAAGCTCACGTGAATGGGACTTGTTTAAGAGGGACCCGAACCATACACCAACCAAAAAAGCTGCATGGGATTTTTCTGTTCTTGTGCGCGAAGTTAATACGTTCTTGATAGTTAGGGCCAGGCAAACCGTTTCCTTTGAGTGGAAATCCGCAGTAATACTACGTAATATGGTGAAACCATTTGCGTTCCCTCATCGTGGACACCCTTGCGCTTATTAAAAGTTGTCATCACTTGAACTATGCAACACAAACTAGTATAGAGATATCGAACTGGGAACGTTTTCCCAAGTCGCATAGCTCGTTTTGACAAAGTGTCCAATCCAGACGGCCAACCAGCATCTTTCGAAATTCTTTAAACACGTATGACTTTAGCCGTGATTAAATAATACTAATGTACTCAGAATTAAGTGTAAGTTCGTTCACCGGACATTTTGTCTATTTACCATATTCCAAAATATTCACCACTATTTAAACTCTGACAAATTAGGTTTAGAAGACGAGGACGGCAAAGAGGAAATAGCTGGCAATGGTGTATATGACGCGTTTATTTTCGTATATGCTGATGCTTCAATTACAAAATAACTGCCTTAATGCTATAGTGGGGAAGATTACAGCACTCTACTCTCATTAAAATAATTCATCAGGAAATTAAAGATTTTATCACGGAGGGGTACGCGTATAATGAAGCCATTTTCTCAGCTTTTCATAAAAGAGAGGTCCTGATCATGGAGTACATACGCACCAATCTAAACGCGGGCACTGACGATGGCGATGATGATTCATCTGATAATGATATCTACTATTAAAAAAACATTATGTTAAATATTTTGAAACCAATCTGGCTAGGCGGTGTTGCTGCCATAGCGCGCATGCGCTCACACACGTACAACCTGAAGAAATGTGATACATCTTAAGCTTACTTGAGACATCGGTCGGATTGTGACGTTGACTGGTCAAGAGTAGGCCTGATGACTTGAAGATTCATATTTGGAAGAAAGGTTACACAGATTAAGAATGTCTTCCTCAAAGACTAACGCCACTGCTAGGAATAATGAAGGAATAAAGATTTATTAAACGTGTAAAGCAACTTGGTAACTTGAAGAAATAACTTGGTAAATATTCACAGATTAGCTTTTATAATTGACTAAACTAGTGCTGATAATTCAATGGCTATACTCATGGACCTTTCCATTTTTAGCTATGCCCCGCCCATCAATAGCTAAGCTCCACCCACACCTCGCCGTGTTTGGATTGATCGATCCCCGAATGCCCTATCTATAAATTTCCTGAAAACTATACAGGGAAGCTGTTGAATATTTTGTAACCAATTTGACTGGGTGCTGTTGCTGCCTATGGCAGCAACAGCGCCCAGTCAAATTAGTTTCAAAATATTCAACAGAATATTTATTAGATAGTAAAAGCAAACAATTTGTACAACAACGCATAGACCGTCATCAAATATGCGTTCGTGACGTAGTTATCGACGTCATTCATGACGTCATCCATTATGATGTCATTCTACACACCGCGTAGATGATTATGACGTCATATGATGGGTGCATACTCTGGAAAGGTGAATTTCGTACAAAGACAGCTCTTATTGCAATGGCGACTGATCGTATGATCATCTAATCGACGAGCGATGTTGATTGTAAGCAATAGTGTTATTAATGTACGCTTAAAGTTTAACATCACATTTGCAAAAATTGTGGGTAAAATTTTGGAACCATTGATCAAACTATTCTCTATGCATTGTAGACAAGGAATATTGATGTTACGATTTTTTTTCGTTTTGTCTGAATGGCGTGCCAGCAGCGATTTCTTTCAAAATGGCTGTCACACAACTTAAAAGCATAATAGAAATTATATGGGCCATATGAAATTCATATACAATGATATTAATACCGCATAAACACATCATAAAACAGTTATTTCAATGTTTTAACTATACATGTATTTTATCTCTTAATTCAGTTATACAGTGATTTAATATCCAAAATGGTCGCGAAACTGTCCGTTTCTTAGCAACAACAGGTTAATTTAGAATATATTCACTAAACCGTCTAATTGTATCTTTAAAGAATGCCGAATTTAATTAAACAGTATTTTAGCACAAACTGACCACAGCGATTCTTTAAAACTTTGCCTACAACCGTGTTTGATTTTGTTCTAAATATACTGTTAAACCTGTCTATTAAGGACACTGTATGAGCCATTAACAGGTGGTCACTAAAGACAACTGTTTACTAACTACAGCTCATTTGCTAGGATAAGAAGCTTCTGGGGACAAATGATGGTAGGCTTTTAAGACGGATGATAATAAGACCGCCCTTCTTAAGGAACCACCTTTATTTGCCCCAAGAGCAAGTGTTCGTTATACACAGGGTCTACTGTGCTAAAATGAACACGTACAATTGGGTACTATATATGAGGAGATGCTATTCCAAAACCGTACTGATAAACCACTGTACTTCACACACACAGTTACATCTTATGAATTACTATTATACATGTGCATGTATATTGCGATGCACAAAACTATTGAATAATTAGTTAATTACCACTAGAATTGGACGATAATTGTGTGCTGATTAAAACACATTAGTGATAATAACAGAATAGGCAAACATTCCTGTAACAGACACTGTAGGAGCCATCAGAACGCGGTTGTTCACTACAGAAGGTCGCTTAATACAACTGCTATGCCCTGTGCCTTGTGGTAAATTACTTTTGAGTTCAAATAATGGTGACATCGGGAAGGGTGTGTGTCTGAATATACACTGTAAGTGTGCAGAATTATACCATATTAAAATCATTCTCTCAGCAGACTTTATGTGAACTGTAATTTACGGCATCCATGGCATGAAGAATGACTAATGTATCTGCTTCTTCATGAGTACTGACTGCTACATGTAGGAACTGATAGCCACGTCTGTCAGAAAGTGCTTTGTGTCATGTAGCTGCAATGATGTGAATACTACATCTTTGTATGCTCCTTTTAGCTAGGTACTTTGTCAATGAATATTTTGGCTCTGTACTGGCCAAAGGAATCTTTGCATTTCTGTTTCTTATCTTTGTTGTATGCTATAAATGTTAGCCTCTTTCATGAGCATTACTACCTGTGCGACGCTCATGTGTGGATTCCTTGAGAGAAACTGCACATTTATAGTTATCAAATATGGCTCTTGCATGGGAATATTTCTTAACTTTAACTTCTAATAATTTAACATATGGTTCACCTAGCTCATTGCTTTTATCGGATCACTCCATTTAAATAAGCTCTGAAAGAACACTCATATTATCTGTAATGAGACACATCTTAGTAATAGCACATTCATTTGTCTGATCCAGGTTAGTCTGTTAGACTCAGGCTCAGCTTGAATAAGTTCATTTAAGTTCTGGGGCTGTGCATTGTCAGAAACAGCTAAATCCTCTAGTAAATCGATGATATCACTTTTGTCTGTAGTTGGGTGACGTGCGCCATCAGGCTGCATAACTGTACTTTTAATTGTTGTAAATTCATAGAGATGTATAGCTTCTTAAATGTTAATCTCAAGTGTTGAACGAGCAACAGCTAAAGGTCTATCCATTGTGCTGGTTGTTGCTTTCCGACTCAACACTTCTGCTTGGCCCTTAGGTTGTATTTCCTTACTAGACGAGTTCCAGCTCAATCATTTACACCTCACCATTGTGTACCACACATTCTTTTCACCACGTGTTTCATGTCCCAAGATACTTTCTTGTATATGTATATGTATCAATTCCTTAGATATGAGTTTAAACATCCGTGATGGAGACTGATTTTCTGGTGGTTCCTTTGTGGACAGATGACAAAGTGCACGTGATGATGTTTCGCAATAGGAGGTACCTGTCTTGTGATATGTGATTGATAAACTGCATGGTGACGAGTCTGCGATTGGCTTAAAATACCTAACATAACTTCTGTTTCATTATCAAGACGTGCAGGTTCAAATTCGTACAAACGGAAATTTAGAAGTGAGCCAGGTTATTGTGTGATGCCCGAAATGCTAGCATGACCTGTAAGTTTCCTGTTTTGGTGCTTTTGAGGTTGAGACAAAAATTGTTTGTAGTGTTGACAGTAAGGTTACCACTAACTAACTTTTCCCAGAAAGCTGTGTCTTTCTATATCTGATGTGTGCATAATCCAGTCCGTTGTATGTAAACAAGTATGCACACAAAGTTTCTACAAGAATGCTAAGTAAAGGAGACAATCACCTTTATGTATTGCCCTACGAAACTATGAAAGCTTAGGACATATAGAGACGTACCAACTTAAACATCGGTGAATGGTGAACAGCAGACTCACCCAGTTGTTAGGTAATATGTATTGACTCTATTATTGCAAGCCTGGTATTGTTGGCTTCTGAAGTAGCCTATTCCGATACACATATTCAAAATATTCTGCAGGTCCATAGTTAAACCCCATGGGAAGTGTAATCAGCAGAACTTCCGCAGGCAGACCGTTAAGGAACACCAAAAGATGATTAACCAGTTGAACCCGAAAGACCAA
This sequence comes from Chaetoderma sp. LZ-2023a, assembly GCA_034401795.1. Classification (NCBI taxonomy): domain Eukaryota; kingdom Metazoa; phylum Mollusca; class Caudofoveata; order Chaetodermatida; family Chaetodermatidae; genus Chaetoderma; species Chaetoderma sp. LZ-2023a. Next base: position 52,322,057 of record CM067369.1, read on the forward strand.
ATGCGAAAAGTCATTTACAATTTAATAAATGTTATGTTGAACACTTTTGGACGAATTTGACAGGAAGCTGTTGCTGCCTATAACAACAACGGATTCCACTCAAATTGCTTTCAAAGTATTTTGCAGTTCCCTGTATGGCTGGTTTTAAATTGAGATTCTGAGATATCGGGTGGCATAGGGTTAAAACGGAAATGTGTTTGCATAGAAAATGCATTTTAGAACACAGTACCTGGGTTATATATTGAAAGGATTAAAGAAGTCAATCACCTTAGAATAATAAGTTGTTGATATGTAAAATAGTATACATATTATATCATTTCTCGTGACTCTGTCAGATATGTGTATATTGTAATGGCGGCTTTCTTGGATTTCATTTTGGAAGAAAGTTACTATAGTAGCAGTGGAATACATGTTTTTCTTGTAGAATGTATGTTTGTATGTGCCTGGAGAGTCTAAGGTGTCAAACAACACAAATATATCCTTTTTGTTAGTTATATTTCTGATAAATTGCTATTTTATGGTTTCGATGGCAGCCATCTGGAGAAAGAGTCTCTAGCAACCCTTTCAGACAAGAAGAAAAGATGGAAACATCATAATCCCGTTTCTAGTATGTCTTTAGAGTAGATTTAGCACTGTTTCCAAGATTGTACACACAATCTTAGCAACCGTTATACACAAAGATGTGCTTAGCTTATTTTGGGACTTTCCTGCTAATTCCTCTGAGCCAGGGGGTGATTGGTAATTTACACACATTAAATCATTATGGCTCAATAAATCTCCACTTATTCTCTTCAGGAGAGCTCCATCTGCATAATTATGATCCGGATTGATCTGCTACAAAGAGGATCAGTTTGATGGCTTGGTTATAGCTAGCAATAAGAAGTATTGCTTTGACATTTCACTGAGTTCTTATCCATCAAAGTGCATTATGGGTTGTGAGTGGGTGTAGTCGTGATTCATAGTTACATGATTATATTATGAAAGTTAAAGAGAACACGAAGTTTAACCATGTATCTGTGCTTGGGATAAGCCTTGGCTCAATTGTCTTAAAACAATGGCTTAAGGAATATCTTACAAGGTATTGCTGCACCGAATGCCGGCAAGTCTTTCGTAATACATAACAAGCTTGCATCAAATCCATAACTACTCTGTATACTTTTATATTCAATCCTGTATAAACCACAAGGTCTTAGTAAACAGTTGAAAATTAGTCAGTTAAAATACACAAGTCCAATTTACATTGCGCTAAATACTACATGTATCTAATAATGCCGCTCATTAAACATACAGGTTTCAGCCTAAACAAAACCATTTTAACATTAAGCATGATTCTAACATCACAGTATGGATAATAATATGTGTGCATTCGTTGTTGGTTGCTATTTAGCAACAGCATCAGAAGACAAATACCTGTCACAGCAGCAGCAACCTATAATCGAGGTAAGTTAAACCATTCTAATTCCAACTAGTACATAGTATATATCTAAATGAATCACGGATATCTACCTATCTCTCTACCAGTCCGTTTATCCATCCATTCATACATCCCGTTTGCTGGTTAATTCCTAAAATAGAGATTATCAAAGAATATTTACATAGTAAAATCATCCACCATTAAAGGGCGCTATCGCACTATCATTGCAAAATGACTCAGTCAGTGGCATGTAGCATTCTCTGTGCAAAGCAGCCATAATACTTGGCTCTGAGGAATACGTTATATATCACCAGTCCTATTTAAAATTAGAACAACTTATAATGATAACATTATGGCGATGATATTAATGAATACTAATATCCGAAATGACGTCAGAAAGGCTACGGTCAAATACAGACTCGCCAACTTCAAGAGGTTAATGTAAATAATAGTCGGGTTATGATGATCGTCGAGGCTAGCTAATACGCGAGTCCCATCATATGCCTTATTTTCTTATTTTCATATACCTATCGACCAAAGTTAAATAAACATCTAGTCAGTTGTTATTTAGCTAGTGGTGCACTATCAACAGCAACTAACTATCATATACAGATACGGTATCATATTCGTGTATGAATACTAACAATAATCATGAATAGAATGGATTACCATCATCATCATGACAATATGGCTACTGATATCAACGTGAACAACAACTGCAAATAAAATTATAAACGGGTTTCACTAAATCTATTATTAGACACGTACAATTACATAGTCAGTAATATGCTGTCATAATATAATAAGCAAACCTTGCACATATTACTTTATAGAATAACCCTATGCATATATCAACATAAGTTAGAATAACGATATTGTAACATCAACATAAATAATAATGATAACAGTAAATTATCAAAAACTGTGATAAAAATACAAATAATGTTAGACAAATTACATTCTCACATCACAGCGGCTAGCAAGGCTCAATGTGTTGTTTTATCATACTCATAGCTGGATTGTATCAGTATTTAGCCGCAGTTCTGCTGGTTATTATGATCGTCATAGTGTTCATAGTCTTCTTTCTTCGTCAGGAGACCGTGTACACCCCCATGCAATTTTGAACATGTATAACACAAACAATATTTAAGAAGTAATTCAACAATAATAACAATCTATGTATATCTAATTCAATAACACAGATAACTATAATGAAGGAACTGGCATAATGGAACCATTAGAAGGAAAATTGCACATACATAACATAATCTAATGCCACTATGCAGACACAACAAAATGAACAGTGGTATGGTAGTCTCAGCTTCGCCAAAAGACTGCACCAGTGTAAAATAAATGAAATAGCAAATATTACACTACAAATTGACAATACAATGATAGTGATAGAATTTCGCCTTATCTCGTTGATACGGCTTACTTCAATATCTATCTCGGATAAAGGTATCAGCGAGACAATAGTCCTGCTGTAAACATTCCGTCCATAGCATCCATGATTAGTTCCACATAAAATATAACTTTAGCATAACTGTATCAAAATTACAAACAGGAAAATTATTTTCAAAACATCAACAAGTCTCACACGATTGTCAAAGTGTCAAAGTTTGAACACAATCAGATTTCAAAGATAAGGCTCGCTTGCTGAACAAGATGGTAAAATGTCAAACTATGACCTCTTTAATTACTATGGGCCTAGAAATGTTGCATATGCATGCAGAGATTATGGACCATAAACCCATTCATCTCCATTGAAATTAGGGTAGGCATCAGAGAATTTCCCATTTACAGGTATCCATTTTGACGTAGCTGCCATCATTACTAATGGGTAACACTGCCAAATGTCGAAGCAGTGATATGCATGATTTTGGTAGTGATTCTGTATGCATTGCCTTTATTAAGTGTACTTACACAGTAATTTTTTTTACAGGAACTACGGCTACAGAAACTATAGCCAACAGTGTGAAAACTATAAACAAAGTCATTATACGAATTAGTGAACAGTCTAATTGCAGATTATCAACTAAAACTGTATTATAAAGCATTAACTTTTGAATAGCAGGTGATGTTATTCCACCGAAAATGTTAAATGCAATTAGATAATTATTAACAACGCACAAATCTTAGAAAATGATGAGTAAACACTAAGAGTGGATTTCAACAAAGAATGTAAACTGGTGAGTCGCAATATCTAGCGAGTAGTGAAAGAGATATGATGGTTGATGAGGGTGTTTATATAATGGAGAAACTACGCATCAGTCATCGGGTAACTAATAGCACCAATGCGATGCTGCTTTCTTCGTGTGACTGAAAAGTAATCTGGTCTTTGTGGGTGCTTACACAATTTACAGCCTGTATTTAGCAATTGGGCAAACGTGCCCCTCTGTTGACTGTCATCATGGATGCGTTATTATCTGCTATTGTGGATTGCCTCAGCTCCTCATCATCTGCTAATGACTCATGCTTGGATAATTATAGGCATGCCTTCATTTAGCATAGGCACACTGTCATCCATCTAAATTACCTTTGGTTCAATGGCACCTCGTTAGAGGGGTTAGTTTGCCTAGTGTATGTGAAGGGCCAGTTTGTCCTTCGGAAATAATAGGAGTTGGTTGCTCCTTTTAGAACGCGGATAATCTTTCTATGTGTCTCAAAACAGATTTTTAGGGCTGGATGACTAGTGGTTGTACCCTTACCAATTATTCTAATAGGTCATTCACGAATGCCATTCCACTACATCACGGGATCTACGATCCAGAGTATGGCGACATTTAGAACTCGGGTCTTAGCCGATCTCTGATGGCGGATATGACACACTGGGTCATTGATCTGGTGGATTTCGTATTCAGGATCACTACGGGTCGTAAGCTTCATTGGCTCATTGACTAATGTTACTGCAGAATCTCCCAACTGGAAATCGAATTCATAAGAATGATTGTTGATGGCTTGGCAATGGTGTTCTCTGGAAATTGTAGTCCATATATGTGCTCTATACAAACCGTTGTTCAGACTTGTAAGACGATCGCCAAGTTCTTGATATCCATCTTCAGGTATTGCATATGCAATTTACCACATTGGTCGTAGTGTGGCGAGGGTTCCGATAAGCCATGAGAGTGGATCCTAACTCATTCTCCCTTGCTTGGGCTGGGTTATTAACCCCTTTCAGTATTAACTCATTCATGGTATGGTTAAATCATTCTGTTTTACCATTCGGCTGAGTATGGTAGGGACTAGTTCTACGATGGTGAATTCCAACTCATTCTCGTTTAATTCGCCCCATTGATCACTTATCAGTATCTGGAAGACGCCATGTCTTGTACACTACTTTTTAAAGCACTTGTCTTTAACCTTCTCTGTCAGTGTGGAAGGAATGGGATATGCTTCTGCCCAGCAGAACAGTGATCAACGGTCGTTAAGACGAATTGATTGCCTTTGGTCGACTCAAAAAATGGTCTGACAAGATCAGCATTTGTCCAGGATACTTAGCCATCGGCATCTTATTATACTTAGTACGGGTAATAATGACACATCGAGATGACATCTCAATAAGATCCGTTCTCAAGGATATCTACAGAAAAAAATCAAGGACAAGACTTAGCGTCTTATGTAAACCTTGATGTCCAGCACGTTAGTGTGGCTGTCCACATACCTTTTTATGGTATCTGGGCAGTAAGGCAAGATGAGGATACTCAGCATCCATTGCTGATGGATCAATATAACGCACTATTATGCACTGCATGCTCTTTGCATTTTTCAATGCATACCTCATTGTACGGAATGCCATATACCTCCAACGGTATATACGGCAGAATTATGTCCTCTACTTCATGAATCACATAATGACCAGAAGTGTCAAACGTTGCAGTTTCTGGCTGAACTCAGCTCCAAACAAATAAGGTAACTATTTCGTGTGAGCATAGATGACTGTGTAAGCTTCCTTTGCAATGGCCGAACAGTTCACCTGTCTATCTTCGAGAGTAATGCTTACAGTTTGGATAACCATTTCAATACCTTGGTCATCTTTTTGGATACAAATTGCACCCATCACATAGGAAGAAGTATCAGCGTACAAACGGTACATTTTCTGAAGATTTGGGTAGGCTAGTACAGTCTCACTGCATAACAATGTTTGAACTTGTCAAATTTCAGTTGTTGTTCATTACCCCCAAAATGGGCATCCATTTTTCTACATAACCTTGTGAATTTTCTTTCCCTAAATGGCATCCAAAGCCATTCGAATGGATCTTCTGGACAGACGAAAGGTGTTTTCTCAATGTCTTGGCTGGCCATTGGCATTTGCCATTACCCAAACTTCAAGTCCATTCTAGAAAATAGTGCCACGACTTTCATACTCTAAAAATGTCAGAGATATTCTATAAAGGTTAGGTATCTATGGGTAGGGCCTCATTCAGATGCCTATAGTCTATGTAGAAGTATGTGGTCCCATCTTTCTTGGAGGTTAGTGTGACGCCAAATGTGTCGAAGATGGCCTAGTCACACCAGCTTCTAACATCTCTTTAATTTGATTTTTAACAATATGTGCTCTCAGTAAAGGGATTTTATATTCACATTGCTGAATGGGAGGACAATTAGTAAGGGTCATGCATTGAACTTATGGATTCCTACCTAGTTCTTTGAGACAAGCATAGTCGCTAAGTACGTTGTCGAATTCATATTCTTTCATTTCAGTGATACTGGCTTCAGCATAGTATTGACTTTGGTGCCTCAAGGGTATATATAATTTGTTGATTCTCCCGTACTACTGCATTTCTCCTTTTGTATAACCTATTACTGCTCCACACGTGTACAATGCATCAGCCATCAGGTTCCCCTATAGCACATTTATGGGTGAACCGTTTATGCCTAAATTTATCTTCACTTTCCTTAAGGGTCTCCTGCCGAGAATACCTTTACAAATATGACTCATAATGGGGAATGGATTGACACCTGTCTCCACTAAGATAGTGATGCTATGCGTATTGGCATCAATGTCCCCACTGTGACCACAATGAGCATCTAATTGCAGATGGGCAAGGAACTGCTCAGTTGTTGGCTCACTTTGCTGCTGTTTTCTGACGACTGATTGTGTCGGTTACTGGATCATGGCACCTCAGCTTGGCGGCACCTCCTTCCACCGACATATAGCTTTCTCTCATCTACATGGTGGCGGAACTCCACATAAGGAGTATTGCAACAATGGCCACAATAGCTTCTACCATAAGCATCAGAGTTTTCGCTGGTTAAAATAAATCCCTATTGGATCATGTAGTAATTGTTATGGTGAAAGCAGTTATGATTATCCCATCTCACATTTATGGAATCCCATGCTGGATGAATGGCATCAAACTGATTTGCATAGTGGCCAGTCTGGTTCCACATCCAGCAAATTGGTGGTGGTGGCGAATTTGTCTGATGACTGCGGTTGCTGGCTGGAATTGTTATTATGTGAATTGTTCTGTTGTGAATCGTTCCTACAATTTCTTGCTAAATGTCAAAGTTTGCCACAATTATAACATTTGTTATATGTTTTCTTTTTGTTCCCTTTAGACTGCTGTGAGACTGATTATTGTTGTTATTGTTGTTAGATCTTTGGCACTTATGATCAGTATGTCAAAATTGTTTACATTCATTGCGCCGAATCGGTTTCTTTGGTTGCTTCGTCCGCGATGATAGTGGTGGTGCGGATTGTGCTATACCTTGCGATGCCATATTTAAGGTTTTCGACTGCATCCCTTTTATCATCTTAAATACCTCTTAAATTAATTTGTTATGTCTTGTAATCATACAGCCTCCCAGATCTTTTAGGTGCTTATAACATGTCAAGTGGTCTGTAATCCTGTCTGGGGCAGGCTGCATCGATTTCCATCAGTTCTACATATCGCTGGTGGGGGTCATTTAAACTGATCGCGTCTAGAAGGCCACACAAGTCACCTTGCTCTATGGTGTACTTAATGGTCTCGTCTAATGTGTGCTTGCCCATGAAGATAGCTCTTCAGGCTAACAACACATCTGTTAATGCTCGTTCATAGGGTGAGTGACAATACGGCAGCTGTCCTCGTTGGCTTCAGAATAGGTCTTCTGGTCCATTGCTTGAAATCTCTTATTGAAAATGTTGATTATTTCACTGGGCTTTTGTTTTGAGTTTTCCAACTCACATTTTAGCCATTCCTTTTTGTTAGCTGAAACGAAGTATTTAACTATATGTTCGTGTAGCTCCTCAAATGTCACGTTGTTACTACAGTCTCTGGTGGCGAGATACTATACTGATCCACAGCTGGCAGCGGGTGGTCCAACTAATAATGTATGCGCCATCACTGGGCTGGTATGTTTCATTAAATTATGCACATAACAACATCACCCGAGGAATGGATTCATCGCAGGGCTGAATATGTCGCACATGGTCATGCAACAATTCACACATTTGCAGCTCTCCTCACATTCAGTCGAGGTAGTGGTGAAGGTATGATGTTATCTTTGATTCTGGTTGAAATTTCTGTTAGTGCATTAAGGAACTGGTTGGGCAATTGTATCTGCTGTGTTTTGTTGCACCATATCTGTATCTCGATTGTATTGAAGGTAATCTAAGATCTTCTAGAGTTGGATGATTGTATATGGCTGGAGTGTCTCTAACAGATCCGTCATGAATCAAAATAGCTGTGTTTCAATTAATTCAGGATTTCAGATATAGTAGATTTGGAAATCTGGGCAATTATTCCTGGATCTTGTATGACAGATGAATTAGGAATTATTGCCAAATTTGGAATTTCAATAGTAACTTTAACCGTGTTATCTGGTTTGTATTTGGTATGTGTCAACAAAGTTGCAGTTTTAGAACAGTAAACTAAATCTAAATACTCCGTTATCATATCAGAAACTCGCTGCATGTCTTGTCGAGAACTGCGTGATGATTGTATCTGTCAGGATGTCGATGGAGTGTCACTGTTCATAATAATGGCAATGTACTTACAGTTTTCAATCCAATGATGTCGTTCGAATATTTTTCAAAATTTTCACAAACTGACTAATAGTACTAAATTACTAATTTGTATTAAGATCCTGGCAGATGCTCGACAATGAAGAAATTTAATGCTTCTTACACTAACTTGAAACACCGGTCGGAGTCTGAAATTGGCTGGTCAAGACCGGGCCTGAAGACTAGAGGATTCAGATTCAGAAGAAAGCTTGTTGCCTTTCTCTCTACACAGCTTGATACTGTCCTACTCAAAGACAAAACATGACTACTAGCAACAATTAACGAATATAGATTTATTACACTTGTAAAACAACTTGATAACTTGAAGCCATAACTTGATAAATATTCACAGATTAACTTTTATAATTGGCTATACTAATACTGATAATTACACAGCTATAAGAATTGTGTACTAAGACAGCTCTTGTTACAGTAGTGACTGATCTTAGGATCATCTGGATGGCGAGTGATGATGATTGTTAGCATCAGCTTATTTTATACACAAATATGGTTTTAACCTACACTGGATCGTTCCTGCTAATTCTTCTGAGCCGTGGAGGTTGATTGGTTATTTACATGCATTGCGTCATTATGGCTCAATCAATCGCCATTTATTGTCTTCAGGAACCTTCCATCTGCATAGTTTTTATCCTGATTAATCTGGTACAAACAGGATCAGTTTGATGGCTTGATGATAGTTAGCAATAACAAATATTGCTTTGACTTGCCTATCAACTGGGAATACCACACATTATTTCGATTCCAATCTAACATTTCTATTCATTTATAATGGGCAAATCTTGGAGTTTACTGAGTCCTTATGCATCAAAGAAATTTAACCATGTATATGTACTTTGGCTAAATCTTGGCTCCGTTGTCTTAAAACAATGTATTTATGAGCATCTTACAAGGTATTGAGGTACTGAATGCCGGCAAGGTTTTTTTCAAAACAGGCCTACATCAAATCCGTCAATACTGTGTAAACATTTCTATTTAATCCTGTATAAACCTCAGCGTCTTACTAAACAGTCGAAAACTAGTCAGTTAATATACACAAGTCCAAAGTACGCAAAGCTAAATATTGCATGTATCTAATAATCATGCTTGTTAAACATGCAGGCATTTAGGCTTAAATAAAACCATTTTAAAATTAAGCATGATTCTAATATCGCATTATGGATAATAATATGTGTGCATTCGCTGCTGGCTGATATTTACCAACATCATTAGGAGGCAGGTACCTGGCACAACAAAAGCAACTTATACTCAAGATAAGTCAAAAAATTATAATTTTAATTTAATGTAAATATTCAAAAATAACCTTCTGTTGGCCAGCAAATGCATATTTGCTATGTACCTATGCACACGCACACACACACGCACGCACGCACTCACGCACGCACGCACGCACACACACACACACACACAAACTCACATATGAACGTATGCACACACACGCACGCACGCACGCACGCACGCACGCACGCACACACACACACACACACACACACACACACACCACATGCACCAACTCCCATGCACACGTGCATGTGGTGCTAAGGTTTGATTCCAAAATAGGATTCAGTCATATTGTCAGACAATGCAAACCGAGAGATACCTATTTTTAGCAATTTATTCCTGGAAGGTCAGTTGAGGTTATCGAGCGAGTCATTCCTATTGTGAATTTTCAAAAATCTCATTCTCTGCATCTACAAATGGATATTTGCTTAAGACCCCTGCAGAAGCATGATCGTAGTCTCACAACAGCCAGTAATAATGACGGTTGATTTATTTCCTTGTCTGCATTCCACCCATCCTTGTCCACATTTCACCTCATCTGTCCTCCAGCATCACGATCCATGTGTTTGGATCGGCCTTCCAATTGTCACTCTAGCAAGGGCCAAGCATGTCCAAAACATGTTATACGTCATACGCATTCACCAACAACTGTCTCCCCATGGTGTTTGGATGTACCTGCCCATTGCCTCTTCAGCCTGTAAATTGATTAACTATAATGTATTGAATGTTACTGGTTTGAACACTTACGTGTGATCTTCATCCAGGAAGAATAAGCTGGAAAAGGGGCTTGGCCTAACATGCACATGAGATGACTTCAAGGTCACAGGAACCCCTCACGATCAATTAAAAGCGTGTTTCAGATCACCTCCCTTCTACTGTGGACATGTCTTTGTTATTCACCACGTCGGACATTCTGTTGTGTTAGTTAAATATGTCACAGTGAAGAGGTAAAGTAAGTCTTAATTCCATTCCTAAATAGCATATAACACATCAATTGTATATTCGAGCAATAGCATACGTATCTGATTTAAAGGACTATATTTACACTATAATGCTTGAGAAAATGGCATATTTTATGCTTAAATTGTGCACTACGATATCATGAAGGGAAATACAAATTTAGCATATGATGATCTCATTCCATATAAATTAACATAATCTTTAGTCATGATATTAAATTAGGGATCCCTATTTCTAAGTCATGGCTAAAAATATGAAAATAATTTATACGGAATTATATCATCATATGTTAAAATTTATGACATTTCATTACATTGAGGTATACAATGTAAGTCTCTGAAAGGGGACATAATTAATATGGCTGGGTGATATTCCCGCCTATGACAGCAATAACGCACAGTCAATTTATTAAATAGTAAATCCTTCAAAGGCATACAATTTGTACACTTGACGGACTATTCAATGCTCATGACGGAGCTAGATATGCATTTTGCATTTCATTGTTGTGTCATCATACATGTGATATGTGACGTAGGTGATTATGGCGGATCGGATCCATAATAAGCCGGATTATGTCACATGATTGGTACAATTACATAGATAGCATTGCACAGAACAAACAGTAGTGTGGGTAATAAGTATGTGAATATTATCCTACAGGGGCTCCACCGTAGCGCTTAGCCGCAGTCTACAGCTTCCCGTTACCAGTGATGCCATGATGGTAGTTCGAACATTAAGAGTTTAACAGTCTTTCTAATCTTATTGATGCAGAAGTAATATATGAGCACGTTACATTGTTGATGCAGCCATAATTGCTACACAAAACATTAATATAAATGCATATCGCCTTTATATGGGTAGTCAAATAGATTAGTTCCTTGATCTCGGCACAAATAATAATAAATAATTCAGGAATTCAATCTGGCAATCAGAAAGAAAACATAATATGTCGAAGTTTCATCGGGTAACTAAACAGAGAAGACATGCGATGATTGATTTCAGCTATAGTATGTGCTATGGTTAGTAGAATATAGCTTATTAAATCATTAATCCTCGATTTTGTTCATTAGAATTTTATTTTTATTTGATGGAAATTACCCATTTGCCGAAGAGACTAGTTTTGAAAATTTACAACTAAAGTGACTGACTCGGTTATCTAGCCAGTCATTTCAGTGGTAAATTTCCAAAGAAATCTTTCCTCGCCATGCAAATTGACATTTCTTAAGCCCACTGCAGAAACCATTTCGGCTTGAGTGTTAACGGGTTGAACCACTTAGTGGGATATGACGCGTAGCAAATCAGAAGATTCAAACACAAAAGAGTACTCACTTGGTCTATGCCAGATGCATATAAATATATATATATATATATATATATATATATATATATATATATATATATATATATATATATATATATATATATATATATCCCTCCCTATAAAGGACCCCACTATATAAATGACGCCTTCGTATAAAGATATAAAGGACACGTATATTAGTCCTGGCATCAATAACTCAATCTACTCCATGTAAACGAACCCTGTATATAAATGAACAGTCATCTGGTTAAAAAAGTATCATCCTTTATTGAGAAATTATCCTGTAATATTCTTGAAATATACTATAAAATGGAGCTTAATGTTTCTTTAAGTAATCGATCATTGTTTACAATCGATTGAAACTCATAATGATGCTGCTCATGTAACGTAGATCGCATAGATTATGTTTGCATGTAAATGTCAATGTGGTTATTTTAGCAGCATGGTTAAATGCCATATAGAAGTATGTGCCTGCCTTAGGCCTGTGATACTTACCCCGTACCGCGCTTTTGATAGGCCCTATAGATTGTCTTGGCCGGGATCTTCTCGCCGAGCCTACCAGTCAATAACTCGATATCGCGCAAACACCTTATTATTTCCCACTAGACGGGTGAGTTGCTAGAAAAAAGCAGCCCAATCAGACTATTGCGAAGTATCCGGTCTATAATCAGTACATGGACAGGGTCCGGAAATTAGCATCTCTAAATTCAATCATATCTGTCGTAATCGACCGCATAAGGAAACGGGAATAAGTGGTCTCAGAAGACAGCGCGACTCTTTGTAGAAATCACTTGTCATAAGAAATGTCTTTTGGATGCCAGAAACTGATGGCTGTTAACCATTTTGAATACTGAATTCATAGAATCGCAATCTGAATGTAACTATAGAGGTAGTATGTTACATATTGTGATCATAATTTGACAGCTTCCTGTCAAATAAGTTTCAAAATAAGCAATAAAATAGTTATTACGCTGTAAAGGATTTTCGAATTCAGGATTGTGGCTTAAAGATAAAAGCATGTTGTCTCTTGAAGGTTTGCCTTCAAGCATCGCGATCGTTTGGCTAACAGAATGCACATGTCATTTCCAGACAGGTGTGTATGTTATATGAATTCGTCTATACCGCCAAAGTCGATTGATTGCTGTTTCATAACATGGGTCAGTGACATTGTCTATCCCTTGGACCTCTGACGTATTAGATTCTGAATTTTCAGACAATAATGTTTAATATTCGGCAACTAAGTTGACAGAACCCATCCATCCATGTGATCGAACGGAAATGCAGAATCGTGATCTTCCTGTCTATTTCAGACAAATATGGTCTTGAAAATCGTTTTCTGACCCAGAATATTTTACGCCATATGCTTATGACGTGATATGCCTATGACGCTGGTGACATAATTCATGAATTCATTTCCTCATTCAATCATATGACGTCATAATCAACTATGTAAAGTGTCCACTGATTGTCCGTCTTTAGCGGCGCTTAATAGTCCAACACGTTGTACGAATTGCACGTCTTTACCATTTAATAAACATTCTATTGAATATTTTGAAACTAATTTGATTTTGACGCAGTTGCTACCGACGAAGTTCAGGGATCGATCGATCCCAACACGAGCGAGGTGTGGGTGGAGATTAGCTAATGATAGCCGGGACATAGCTAAAACTGGCAAGGTCCATAGCCCTATGGAGTACGTAATGGCTTCACAAATAAGATGCTCTTGCTTGATCATATTTTCTTTCTACGTGCCACATCCATACATGTTTCAGGAAACAGAGTAGCGCTCCAAGAAATCATCCGTTCCAAAAGGCGATAAGTGTCTCCACTCCGCAAATGTCATAAAGTGATTCACTGGTAGTAGCGACGTTTCCTCTTTGGGGGTTTTTCTTTGTTAACAATAGTTTTTTTATCTTTCGTGTTGAAATGATGTTATATATATATATATATATATATATATATATATATATATATATATATATATATATATATATATATATATATATATATATATATATATTTCAACACGAAAGATAAAAAATTATTATTAACAAAGAAAAAACGTTTCCTCTTTGGTTTTTTCTTTGTTAATAATAATTTTTTATCTTTCGTGTTGAAATATATATATATATATATATATATATATATATATATATATATATATATATATATATATATATATATATATATATATATATATTTATATATATATATATATATATATATATATATATATATATATATATATATATATATATATATATATATATATATATATATATATATATAATATATATATATATATATATATATATATATATATATATATATATATATATATATATATATATATATATATATATATATATATATATATATATATATATATATATATATATGTATATGTTCTAGTGGACGGGTAAACTGCGTTGAATAAAGCATACATCCCATAGCCGTGTAAGGGATAAGATATGTCGGCATATATATATATATATATATATATATATATATATATATATATATATATATATATATATATATATATATATATATATATATATATATATATATATAAAACACTCACTCTGGTGGGCCGAATATGTTCTAGTGGACGGGTAAACTGCATTGAATAAAGCATACATCCCATAGCCATGTAAGGGATAAGATATGTCGGCATTTATCTGATAAAGAGAAGGCGTTGCATCTCTACGTTAACATGTAAACGTGTTCACAGAGAAAACTCTTTTTGCTTTACTGTGCTGTAAGCAACCAAGACTCCCCCGCGCGGCTGCAAAATGAGGGCACAGCCCACTAGAATGTGACTCCGGGAAGCGGATATGTATCTCCTGAATGTCAAGTCCACGGTATAGGTCCAGCACGCGGTCTCATTTCCCAATGACTGGGATAAGAAAAGACATGAAAGCTAGAAGATAAGTATCTCACTTGTACACAGAAATGGATTATGAGTTTGGAGAAAGAGGTGGCAAATTTGGAGGTCAAAAAGTGGAAATGGAAAATACAAAGATTTCTCTAGAAATTGAAGTTTTGAATTTGAAGAAGCGAAATTTGACTATTGATGCAAGACCTGTGATGCCAAAATGCACCAACATGTGCTTATTCGCTGGTATGTCTATGACCAGTTAATCGTTTGGTAGAATTAAGATTGTAAGTTGGTTGAGGAGCCTTGCACTGCATCCAATACTGTTGAGGTCAGGTAATCTTAACAAGTGAGCATTCCTAGCCCACTGATTTTCGCCATACTCGTCATAAACCAAAACCACCACCGCGTAGTACGGACTGGAAACTGTGATTCCGAGAAATCCAGGCTAGCTAGATCCGCCCGAAGCTAACTCGCCTAGATGGTCAGTTCTTTGAGAAACAACACCAACACCAGCGGAGAAACATATGATGCGGGACAGTGGAGACGAAATAAAACACCCACATACAGGTGGCTTTCTTGGGAAAATAGTTAGCAGACAATTTCTATAGAACTATCTGCCAATCAACACAATGTCACCATTATCCAAGTATATGTTTCTACAAAAGAATATGATGATGAAATCTTCTATGAAGATCTGGATAACATCCTCAAGAGCGTATCAGAAAATTACAATCTAGTGACACCTCTTGACTGGAATGCTAAACGTGTTGCAGATGTATATGAATAGTGGAATGAAACAGTCGGTCGCTTCCAGGCAGGGGAAACAGTTGACACAGATTATTTCTTCTCGAGTTTGCCAGCGCTCATACACAATACTTGACATCAAGAAGAAAAACATGGCATGCACCAAATAGAGAGAAGAAGGAAGGGTAGAATAGTGGTAGGAAGAATGAACATTTATATTAGCAATGGCGTGGGTCTATAGTGAAGACAGCAAGTGTCATTGTTAATAAATGCAGCGTGAATGGAATGTGGTGGATGAAAGAATTACTCACCTTTAGACAGCAACAAATGCTAACTATTTTGAATACAATTCGTAACAACAAACGCAAACTTTCGTAACGACAAACGCAAACTATTTGTTAGTTCGTAACAACAAATGCAAACTATTGTATTTCTAAAGGTCAAAAGCATTTCATGATGGTGTTATAGAACTTATGCGAAATTCAAGCATGGTTAGTTAGGCCTTTATGAAATACTGGTTTTGTTATTACTGAATGAATCTTGATGCTACGCATATTGGCGGTTGTATATGAAATGCTGCTGAGGATTGTTTTAAGAACAATTGTAGCTATTTAAGTTGTCAATGCTCAGCGTCGTTACAACAGATGATATTTTGAGAACTTTATGACTGGAAATATCTTGAATAGAAGCAGTGGTTAAATGACCGGTTTGCTAGTATGATCAAACTTTGTACGGTGCTGCTGACTCATGTGCTGTGCGTGCTACGGATTTTCCCGTGACCAGATCCATAGTACGTGCTAGGTCAGAGGGTTCATGCTGACCGGCGTGAACACAGATGCATATGGGAGGTTCTGGAGTGGCCGTGACACACAGACAGAACATTCCAGGGGATGAGGGACTACTGATATTAGACGATGAAGCTATACCGATGTGGTATCGGGAGACAGCCGACGACTGGAAAACACTGGTCCGACTGTGCTTAGACAACGATATTGGTTGCAACGTTGATACCGGTAACTGTTGTATCGATATTCTAGTGGATACTGGTGCTAGTACGTCACCGATTAGAAGTGACATTTGGAAGAGTATGCTTGGCTCAAGACCATTAAAAAAGCTCAGCTACTCTTAGCTGTTAACGGCTCACTCATTGAGGCATTAAGCGAGACAGATGTCAAATTAATTTCAAGGTGCTCTGCCCATTTCCGTCATAATTGTTAAAAATATGAATCATGAGGGATTAGTTGGAGTGGACGCATTGCACACGGGTGGAGCAGTAATAAATTATAAGAAAGGGGAAATGGAGTGGTTTGGTAAGATGTTCCTGTTACATATTCCCTATAGGCACCAGAAGCGATACTACGCTGAAGCCAGTAGCATGGAGAGAACCGGTTACAAAATTATCGACAAAGTTTTTAGTGACTATGCTGATAATTTTGATACCGCTCATCCTAAGGAACTGGGTAGGAGTCCGTTGGTGGAATGTACGATCCTTACCAATCACCCTCCCATTAGACAACGTCCATATAGAATGCCATTGTTAAAAGCACATGTTGTACGCGATCAGATTACGGAAATGCTATACACGGGTGTGAATCGACCGTCTTTATCACCATTGCCGTCACCGATTACCCTGGTGCCCAAGAAGGATTGGACAACCCGTTTCTGCATCGACTACAGAAAATTGAATGAGGTAGTACCCCGAGACAATTATTCATTGCCAAATATTTTGGATATTTTTTATAGACAGGCACTACCCTGTTTTCTACGATGGATTTGATGTCTGGGAACCGGCAGATACCAATGGCCAACCAAGACATCGGGAAGACAGCATTCGTCTGTTCTGAAGGTCTTTTTGAATGGACTCATATGGCTTTTGGTTATTGGAACAGTGGAGAAGTTTTTCAGTGGGCAATGAATTCTGGTTTTTTTGTGGATACGTAAATAAGTTCATGCACGTTTTCATCGATGATGTTGTTGTATTTTCTAGGAGTCCTGAAGAGCATCACATGACACTCGTAATGGAGCGATTACCCGACGATAATTTGCAGCTCAAATGGAAGAAGTGTGATTTTGCAAGTAAATCACTTGATTTGCTCTGTTATCACATCTCTGTGGAATGTATTTCACCCCAGAAGCAGAAGGTGGGAGTCATTCATGAAATGGTGCGGCCACAGCATGTCGGTGGAGTCAAAACGATATTAGGCACTACTGGCTATTATAGGTCATTCGTGCCAGGCTATGTAGAAATAGCAAGGCTACTGATAGAACTGACCAAGAAATATAAACGGTTCAAGTGGGGGATTGAACAGCAGTTAGCCTTTGATAAGTTGAAAGATTTGCTGTGCAGTAGAACTGTGCTGGCATACCCCAATTTGCAAAAGTTGTACCATTTGTATACCGACGCTTCTTCTTATGAGATAGGTGCAATCCTGGTTCAAGAAGATGATCAGGTAACTGAGAAGGTTATTCAGTATGTAAGTAGTACTCTTAAGGACAGCCAGTTAAACTGGCCAGTCATTGAAAAAGAGGCTTACGCTGTCGTCTATGCCCTGAAGAAATTGCGGCCCTATTTGTTTGGAGCTAAGTTTACCGTGTTTACTGACTACAAACCTCTTAAGCGTTTGTTTGTGGGAGAGGTGAGAAACACGAAGTCCAACATTGGCCTGTGCTGATAGCCGAGTATGGGTGCAAGATTGAATATATCTATGGTGCCTGTTATGTCTGAGTGGACATGTTGTTACGTCTGAGACAACCTCTGGAAGCCGCAATGTTTGACACTGGTGACTACGTGATTCCGGATGTAGAAGAGGGTATTCTCCCGCATATACCTCTATAAGTGTATGACATCCCTTATGAGGAATTATGTGTCAACCAACTCAAAGAATTTCCGGAGATGTTCAAGGAGGTACCTGAAGACTATCAAGTGCATAATGGTGTCTTGTATTGCACGCATGCACCATCAGCTTAGTATGCTGAGTACCCTCGTCTGGTGTTGCCATCACAGTATTGCAAGCACATGCTGGAAGAAGCGCACTGACGGGTGGGTCATCAAGGTCTACAGAAGACGCTGTGTCTCATTCAAGATTGGTTTTTGTGGAAGTCTTTGAGGAAAGATGTTATAGAAATGCTGGATCGATGTGCCACATACCAGGAACACCGCCCTATCGCTACCCATCCGAAGTACATGGAGATGCCTATGGCTATGTATCCCGGACAGATAATGGGCATGGATTTGTTTGGCTCGTTTGTAGAGTCAACCAAGGCCAATCAGCGGAAGCCTATCCAGTCAAAGATGGAAGTGGAAGTTAAAGACAAGTTCTTTAATGAGTAATGTGCAAGACATGTTGTCCCAG
The DNA here is from genome assembly GCA_034401795.1 of Chaetoderma sp. LZ-2023a. Taxonomy (NCBI): domain Eukaryota; kingdom Metazoa; phylum Mollusca; class Caudofoveata; order Chaetodermatida; family Chaetodermatidae; genus Chaetoderma; species Chaetoderma sp. LZ-2023a. Next base: position 52,341,014 of record CM067369.1, read on the forward strand.
AAATCATGATTACTGATCATGAGTGAGTTCAATGAGCGGGAGTTGACAATCTTGTACAGTGACTATGGGATAGATCATCGTAGAACTAGTCCGTATCATCCTCAGTCAAATGGTAGGATGGAGCAGTTTAATCGCACCATGAAGGAGTTGATCCAGAAGGGAGTTAATAATCAGGCTCGGGCATGGGAAAACGAGTTGGGTTCTGCATTGATGGCGTACCGCAACACTCATCATGCCACGACTGGTTTTACTCTATTTTATCTCACCTACGGCCGGCATGGTAGATTGACTATGGCAATACCCGTAGATGTTTTTCAGGATCTTGGTGATTGTCTTACCAGCTTGAATGACGCCTTGATGCGTGCACGTACGTCAACCAAAGCATCGCAGGAACACCATCGGGAAGCAATTAACAAGTGGGCGAACTCCGCAAAGTTTCGTGTAGGAGACTCAGTCGTAGTGGTGGCGAATGAGCCTATAAAGCTCACTACCCACAATGATCCAGAGTATGAAGTCTATCGAATCAATGGCCCTGTGGCCCATATTCGCCATCAGAGATCTGGAAAGATTCGACTTCTTAATGTGTCCAAGCTCAGAATTGTAGACCCTGAAATGCGTTGGGACACTGTTCGAGAATGGCCCATCAGGAAGCCTGGTAAAGGTACTGCCGCTAGCCATCCGGCACTGGACAGGGTGGCTCTGGAAAAACTGAGTGAATTCCGTAAGGAATCTGTACCACCTCTTGTTCCAGTAGGGGAACCTGGTCCTTCGCGACCTAAGGAGCCGCCTAGTCCATCAAGGGAGGTGCGCGTTCAACCCGAAGTGGAAGAACCCATTAGTGAGTCAATCATAGATGATTAGGAGATGGCGCAATCAGTAATAATGGACGATGACGTATCGATGATGGATTTGACTCCAGACATATATTTAGCCGATCGCCAAATTCAAGGTATGGATTGTGTAAGCGTCCGCATAGGACAGATTACTTCAGGGCCATGAAGGGAAAACAACCTCGCATTGGTGTGATTAGTCACCCAGTGCCTGATGCACAATTCATTCGCAATATAACTGCCGTCATTAACTGTCATATCTCACTCACTGCGCAGTAGATAATCTGCTTTGCTAGCATGCTTTATCTGTAAAGTCCATCTTTAGAATTTATTCCACATTGTTGTTTAATTCGTGCGTGCATAAAAATTAGTTTGCGCATTTAACAGCTATCAGTAGAATAACATCGCTCGATATTCAACAGTTAATGATCTGTGATTCAGTGTCAGTTAACATTTTGGATTTAAGTTTACTTTTCAAATTGGATAATGAATCTATTTAAAGTTTTCATGCTATTAATTATAATTTCTGTAACCATGGTTCACGGGAGGAGACCTACTGTGGTAAGTAAATTCCTTAGAGTTGATGAGTACAAGACCATCACTCGGATGTTGCACATCACTACCTCCGCTTTACCCATTATCAGAATGATACTTTGGGAATATTACACATGGGTAATGATGTTAGCTATGGCGAAACATGTACCCATAAATGGACAGTTTTCTGAGAACTATCATAATTTCAATGGGGAGAAGTGGGTTTACGGTCTGTAATCTATACATGCATTGACGATATTATATAGGTCCATTATGACCTATGAGCACCGGTATACCAAAACGACACCGGTACTGTACATGACTAACATTGATGTAACGGACATACTGAACCGAACACAAATAATTAGACACCTTGAGCATACCAAATAGGAATGTTTGCAGAAGGTCAAATTGGTAAATCTAGCACCTTTATCAGAAATATTTATCGACGCGACCGGTATCAATGTGTTGGGACATAACTATGTCATTATCTTTGCTTTATCTACATTTATTTTTACATTCTTTAAATTATTTATTTCATATCGGTGCGGCATCCTACTTAGAGTCTTAGTGGGTTTAAGACGATGCTGTACCGATGAGGAGAATCAGAGGAGCTCTGGGCTGAAGCATGACTGTGTCCGTCCGCCGACTCGGGCTGATCAACCGAGGCGGGGTGATGATGAGCCAATGATGGTGACGCGCACAATGGAATGTAGCTCGGGTCCACCGGTTCTGACAACTCCAGTAATGCGGATCCCGGGCGTTTCTTTTGATGCACGATTTTATTAAGGTACCAGATTGGTCCTATAAGTGTCCGACTGACACGCATTTGTACTCATTCACTGTATTGTTCATTCTTGTTGTACCTGCGCGGCAGCAATAGATTTCACTTTATGTACAGTTTTTCGTCTAATGGTTCTGCCGTGCCGGATATACTTCATCATCGTTATCATGATATCGTATTTGTACATAAGTTTTATTTTGTTATTGGTGTGAGTAACCGCATGTTTACAAATTAATGGTAGATATGCTGTTATGATTTACATTATTGATACTGCATACGATTTACCTTGTATGATGGGATTGTGTATTTAGATTTGACGTCGATATGTACATTTTTGTTAGATGTTGTAGATTATGTTCATAATTGAGATGAGATTGTGAATTCTCCACAAGTGGTAAGGGGTGGGGAGAAACAGGAGTGCTGTTGATGGAGCGCAGAAGTTAAGCGACCATTCGTACGATGGTCGTTTAACTTCGGTAGGTCAGCATATGTAGATATCCGGATTCGGATCTGGGGATTTTGAGGAAGTAGCTAGCCTCAAGATTGTTGGTTCCTGTTTTAAGCAGTATTCGCATACATCCTCTTGACCTGGCGAGCCTAATGCCAAAATATTTTTTTGTCTTTTTAGTAATCTTTTTGATAGATTCATCTCATTTATAAATATCTTCTACGTCATGACAGCGGCGTCGTGATTTATATACAGCGTGTATGAGAAACCGTTTATCTAATATGTGTGCGTGTGTACGTGTTGAAGATTTTGGATCTCCGGGTGGTCGCTACTCTATGTTGTTTCCTACTACTTCAGTGGCAAGATTATGATGATATAGGTTGCTGCGACAACCTCTTACCAATGAAGCAGTAGAACGGTTATCGTCGGCTCGCCTCGTTGCTGGATCGTCCGCAACGATATTTCTAAATGACGATAGGGCCTATCTGACTGATGGAAGATTCCTGGCTTCGGTGAAGTGTTACTCTTCACTCTGGAGTTCACTTAAACACAACCCAAACTCTTGTCCTGCTTTTGCAACATGATGTTTTTATTATTATCTATTCTAGCTGTACATTAAGATAAAGACTTTCAATGATGAATTACATTGATACTTTCACGATAAAAAGAACTCTTTATTCTAACAGTATACTTATCTAATATGATCAGTGCTTCGACTATCGTAGCATCGAGGATGCATACGGAACCCTGATGTTGGATTGATTGATTTGATAAACGGCAAAGTGCCTTACTTATACTCTTCAGCAACTCTGAAGTTCTATACATATTACGATATATAGTTATATACATATCGTAATATATATTCTTTGTTCTCATGATTCTTCTAGGTAGGTTATAAGCACAGCTTGACTGGTCTGGGTAATCAGTCCGCCAATCAACGTCTGCTTATTCCCTCCTAGAAGCGTCTACCTATTACTGTTGGTCGTCCTGACCAATCCATGATCATCTATATCTCGATCCTTTCTCTGAAACGTGTTCTTCCTAATTCTTTGCCACAGAGTTTGATCGACGCTCATTGATCATGACGTCATCCTTACCAATCAAACTCTGGGCTTCTCTTCTATTGAGCTACTGCTGCACATCGTCAAAGCGGTGTTGGCTGGTTCTGATTTGATGCGATCTGTCAGCTAACTAACAACATTACGGAATGTGTTGTTGTAGCATGCCATTGAATGATTGACACATAGTTGATATACAAATTTCGATTGTGTTATTAATTCCTACAGGACGGTACAATGTCTCTGTCCTGTCCATTGCCTATCGTGAATAAGCCTGTAGGATACGATCGTTAATAGGCACATGAGCTGTATGATCTCATTGCCAGCTGGTGTTGTTCTATTCTCGTATGAGAATCCGAATGCCTATCGTCATCAACTACAGTCAGTTTGTCACGTACGATTCCATCGATTCTTGTCCATTCATTATTTCCTAAACTACTGATCAAAACGACTGCTGAATAATATAAAAGTGTGTGCTGTTTTCGCAGCAACAACTTTTATCTCAACTATTGCCAGATACCCATCAACTCAGAACCGGAGGTCCTATTCCATTTAATCCCATTATTTAAACTTGGATGCTAAATATCATCCATCAATCCTTATCAGTTTCAGTTCGGTTTCGCCGAAACTGTAACTGCACATCATCAGCTGATGTCAACCAGTGCTGGTCATCCAGTGCTGATAATACATATCTAAATAATAATATATATATAGTGACTCGGTCTATTAGCTCACCTGGTATTTTCAAATATGAATTTCATTTAGGATTTACTCGTAAATATAAGATATCCAGTGGGGTCATGACTTCCCGCAAGACACTCCGATATCTACAGTGTGTATGTGTGCGTTTGAACATGTACGCACTTGATTTTATTTATGTAACAAATATCATGTATATAGATAGATGAGCAGGATAACCTAATCAGGAGCGCGTGCTGTGGTAACCTATTTTAAGCTGTGTGCTGGAATACGATATACGTTTAAATTATAAATGAAGGACGAACGAACAGACAAGAAGGGAGGATAGAATAGTGGAAGGAAGAATGAACATTTATATTAGCAATGGCGCGGGTCTATATTGAAGACAGCAAGTGACATTGTTAATAAATGCAGCGTGAATGGAATGTAGTGGATGAAAGAATTACTCACCTTTAGACAGCAACAAATGAAACTATTTTGAATACAATTCATAACAACAAACGCAAACTTTCGTAGCGACAAACGCAAACCATTTGTTAGTTCGTAATAACATTTGCAAACTATTGTATTTCTAAAGGTCAAACGCATTTCATGATGGTGTTATAGAATGTATGTGAAATCCAAGCATGGTTAGTTAGGCCTTTATGAAATACTGGTTTTGTTATTACTGAATGAATCTTGATGCTACGCATATTGGCGGTTGTATATGAAATGCGGCTGAGAATTGACTACTTCGATGCGGGATTGTTTTAAGAACAATTGTAGCTATTTAAGTTGTCAATGCTCAGCGACGTTACAGCAGATGATATTTTGAGATCTTTATGAAGCAGTGGTTAAATGACCGGTTTTCTAGTATGATCAAACTTTGTCAGGTGCTGCTGACTCATGTTCTGCGCATGCTACGGTCTTCCCGTGACCAGATCCGTAGTATGTGCTAGGTCAGAGATCACCGAATGATGAGGTTCTGTGGTACTGTGACCGTCATGTTGCCAAAGCCTAAATAGACAAACCATGTATGAGCGAATCCTGGGGATTCAGGTAGAAGTCCTTGGCTGAGCTGTCAATCTGAACAATAACATGAAACTATGATTGGAATCACAACATCGTGACGTCAGTATGGTACAATATCAACAAGATGTTGTGATATACCCTTCAGAACGATTGCAGTGAGAACTAATTAGAACTAGTCGAACGCACGCATCTTCAAGAGAGTTTGTGGGGATTGTATTTGGTAAGCAATGAGGCTTGACCAATCAGAATCCGGACTACCTCTTTTGCTCCTGTTGTGTGACGATTGTCATGAACACTCTTTTGTCCTACATAAGACGCTGTTGACAGTCTTCGGCATCACTCCGTCATCCGATGATCCTGAATTCAGCGTACATCTTTGTAAACGTCTGTTTCAGTATTTAAATTAGTTAGTCTCTGCAATTCTTGTGTCTATCGATTGAAAATTGGGAACCAAGTTGGTATAGATAAAGTTTAGATTTATTTACAGTCTGCAATACGACTTATTTGCTTCATTCAGTTATATCAGTTAATAAAAATATTTTCGTTAAATCTATGATTAAGTGTTATGTTCAATCTGTGATTAGAGAAAGACACTTCGTCTTTTCCGAACCCAGAGAATGTCCTGTAGTCAGAGACAAGCCCGATACGTCTACATAATCAAACCAGTATCAGTTTAGCATCACGTTTAGTTCCGAATCCGAGTTCCAGACATCTCAAAGTGAATGGAGTCACATATTTAGGGGCTACCATGAACAAATAGGCCAGCAATGTCTGAAATGTCCAGACCTAACCCTAGGTGGAAGAGCAGGACACGCCGGCTTCTAATTCAAGCATCATGCTTTGGAGAGATCTGGTCATGTCTACCATCCCGGACACTGACTACAGAAACAGAGAGCGTTCCTGTCCCTCACGAGCAAATCCTTCTGTACGTTACTTGGCATCCCTTACAAAGTCAACATAATACAAGACATCGTGATTAAGCAACTGGGCCTCTGTCCAAAAGCAGTAGCCTCTGCTGGTAGCTGCACAAAGACCAGAGCTGGCGTAGTCCTAATCCTTCAGCCGCCATTACACTATCCCAGCGACCATATTACAGGAAACCTTGCCAGGTAGGAGAAGACGAGGCCGAGAGAAAGCGAAATGGCTGGACAACATAGAAGAATGAACTAAACTTAGCTTCCATTCGCTTTTACGAATAAGCAGGAGACATAACGGTCACTTTTTATTATGGGACACAATGTCCTGACCTTGCGGATATGTCATTGTTACACTATTCCGACTCGCTGAAGTCCTTAGTGAATTTAGTTACTAGGGCAAAATGTTTTCCAACTACTCCCTAATGATAGCGCACCGAAAGCCCTAGTCAGATGGACGAATTATATAGAGTGCAACTTCCAAAATATTGTAGCGGTTGCGGAAATTGCCGAAACAATGGCACAGAGGTTATTTAAACACTAACCATAACTTGCTTCACAGTTTTTCTTCGAAAAAGCAAGGACAACTAATTTCAGCGAGTAGACGCAATCAAGCTATGATATAACCTTCAACGTGAGGCACGCATAGTTGAAAATAAATCCACTTTGCTGAGTATTCTTACTTAATATGATTGCTCTCTGGGCGCAATGAATGCGAATACTGTTTGTTCTCTCAAATCATTGAGACGTCTACAAGATGGAATCGATATGTCATATGCATTTGATACAATTAAGAAACCACGTATTCTTCACTCCCTGATTCAAGTGGCGATGATGATCTGCGCAGGATTAAATTCCTACTGGCAATCGCAAAATGTACTGTTCTCGTCAGTTAGCGTTTTGTGTTTACACATTAATAGAATCACCACCAGGAAATTGTTTATTACAAATGGTCTTCACCAGCAAAGGTGTTCAGTCAAATTAGTTGCAATATACGCCACATAATGTTTATTAAATAGTAATGCCATACAATTCGTACAATTGACGGATTTTCAATGTTAATGACAGAGCTAGATACGTCACGGTCTATTGTGACGTTAGCCTATACGTGGTGTAATTGATTATGACATCATATACTTGAGCTACAGCTCGGATCCCTCTCTAGAGGGGTTCACTGTACCGCTCAAGTATATGACGTCATAATCAATTATGTTACGTTATGCTGACGTCACAATCATAGTGAAATATCATAAATCTGGCAGGAAGATTGAAAAATCAGTCAAGTGTACGAATTATGTCTTTGATTGATTTAATAAACATTCTGTTGAATAATTTGACACTAATCGGTCTGGGAGTTGTTGCTGTCGTAAGCTGCAACAACCCTCAGTCAAATTGGTTTCAGAATTTTAAACAGCTTTACTTGATAGTTACCTCGAAATTGAGATTCTTGTAATTTGGGTTTCAACGTATATAAATCGATTCCAATACGCAGGAAAGGTGGACGTGGCTTAGCTAGCATTGGGCAGGGTATAGCTAGAAATCGGTCTCTCGATTTATGAATTTGCATCATATTCTGATGTCAGCTTATATATAGCCTGCGGGTGTACACCTCCCTATTGTGTGTAGGTCTATAGTTTATGTTTTATAAACGTTGGTGCCTTAGAGATTTTGGTTGTCAAATCAACCAAGAACAGAGCATTGCCGCATTCAAGCCCACCAACAAGGATTTATGTTGCAGATATAGCGTCGTGTGAATGCAGTACTGACCGGACCATCCACCAGACAATATTCTGCAGAGATGTTCTCTATGGGATATAAAGCGTTAAGTGATATGACCCCCACCTTGAAATCACTTAAACCAAACTTTGGGGCATGCCAGTCGTTCCACTGGCGATATAGCCACAGAAGGCAGTCAAATCACTTTACACGTATTCAGTAATCTACAAATATAATTATGGAGTTCAACACCACGCCCTTTTTGGGCGAATCTATTGCTCGTGCCTATCCATAACGTCCATCTGTCTTTCAGAAATATGTTAATCCATGCAGGAAATACTAGTACGACAGGTAATTACTTGTACTGTAGACCTATCGGTCAAAATCAAACAACATTATTTCAAATGTCTACGAATAGCATGTCGATTCCAATCTGAAAACCATACAGAGTTCCCATAAACACGACTGTCTCGACAAGGCCGGTAAACCCAGCAATCAAACCTTGATACCCAGTAATAATTCCGTCTGGCGGAGCCGATAAAGATCAGTTGTGAACTCGACTTGTTATACTTAATTGAAAAATATGTCCCTCCCGTCAACCCCACACACCCCAATCAACTTGCGGTGACATCCCTGGCTGTTTTCTGTCCTTCCCATGACCGCATAATTACATCCATGCTTTCCTCACTCTCGGTGATTATAGTGCTACTGATAATCAATTATCCGACATAGAGAGGGAGCGCGTGGGTTTAAATGAACCTGAGAGAGAGAGAGAGAGAGAGAGAGAGAGAGGGGCGGGCAGAGAGAGAGAGAGAGGAGGGGGGGGGCGGGCAGAGAGAGAGAGAGAGAGAGAAAGAGAAAGTGAGAGAGGCTGGCAGAGAGAGAGGGCGGGCATAGAGAGAGAGAGAGAGAGAGAGAGAGAGAGAGAAAGAGAGAGAGAAAGAGAGAGAGAGACGGGGATGAGGTGGAGGAGGCGGACAGAGTGGGGGGGGGTGTTGAGAGGCGGGCTGAAAGAGAAAGAAGATATCGTATGAGAGAGAGAGAGAGAGAGAGCGTGCGAGCGTACGTACGTGCGTACGTGCGTGCGTGCATACAAGCGAGTGCGTGCATATGTGCGTGAGTGTGTGCGTGCGTGCACGCGTGTGTTGCAGGAGATACCGCATACAAAATAGTCAGACTAGCAAACACATTATAGTACAGGCAGACGGAATCATAAAGCATCATACTAAAATTCAGACTAACATTGCATATGAGCTATGCTACAGTGCTTTATCCTATGCTATGGATGTCTTAAGATTTTGGCAGGTTTAATGTCTCGTCGCGGTGGTCGTGCTATGCTATTCATAACGGTATTCTTCTCGAGTGAAAATTAATAATTACGATGGACCAATCTACTCATATTGTCACGATATAATGTGTTCGCCTGACTACGCCATCGTGTTGTTATTATTGAAGAGAACCATACCTCGCTGCGCCAAAATTCTCCCTTTTCATGTTTCTGGGAACGTTGTTCCATTGATTCTGATTGATGCAATCAGTTTCTTAACCATGAATTGTGGACGCCACTAGCGAGATGTTTTCTATGAATTTAGGTTCTATAGGACAGTGTTCGCCATTATGTTCAGCTAAGCAATAATACGGTTCGCCTGAACAATGATCTGAAACATCCTGACCAGGTTCCGGCAAGTGATAATTCAGAATTTCATTTTACACAGCACGATGAGGCGAAGCCTCTTCGTTATCGTGTTCATTATTTATGTAATCATCATCAAAATTAGTTATCAGCTAGATAATTAACCCCTCTTGTTAACCCTTTATTGGTCAAACTGACCAAAAAACTACTTTGCAGTGGTTTTCAAACATGGCCATTTGAAAGGCCCAGCGAAGAGTATTTTTTAATATTTACCACTAGAATGACTGGCTCGGTAACCGAGCCAGTCATTCTAGTGGCAGATTTAAAAAAATACTATTCGCTCGGCCTGCAGATAGACACTGGCTAAGTAAAAGCTTTAATTTCCTTTATAATTACCCCTTTAATGTTCAAGCCGACGAAAAAATTTGGTGGTAGATTTACTAAAATAGTCTTCTAAGATTAGAATATCTTGAAAAATATTGACCATCAAAATGTTTAATTGATATATCAAGTAGTATTTTGAGTGCTTTGATGGGCTGTTGACGCAAGAGTGGTTAACCGTGTGCAAAAGCAGATCATTGTAATTACTCAGGATCTTTCTTCTACTTAATCTCCCCTTCTTCTTCATATTCTTGTCGTCGTCGTCGTCGTCGTCGTTGCTGTTGTTGTTGTTGTTGTTGTTGTTGTTGTTGTTGTTGTTCTTCTTCTTCTTCTTGTTCTTCTTCTTCTTCTTCTTCTTCTTCTTATTCCTTGTCTTCTTCTTATTATTATTATTATTATTGGAGACCGATGTTTTTAACATGGCTGATTATGTGAGAGGTTTTCCCTGTCCCCAATGCTCAGCCAAATCCAAACGAAAAATTAGACACCGTTTGTCTAATTGGCTTTTATCCAACTGTAAAATGGTAAAATGTCTATCTATGTGAGCAGACAACATCTTTGGATGGCAATACACGAACTGATCCACTCCGAGAATGTCTCTCGAGATTGCACTCACGAATTCAAATAGAATTTCAGTTTTATCGAAACAAGGGGTCCCTGGATGTTTTCGAATACTTTTGGACGTTTGACAGTTTTTTGTGCACGATTGAAAATGATAATCTTGTTTTTAATGGACTTTTATAGATTTTTATCTTTCAAGGTTTTATACGTTGCTTATTTTTGCTTATATCTTGAAGTTTGTGATACATTTTGATATGCTCATGTTTTATATTGATACACTGTATTGAGTGTTTATGTTTTATGTAATCGTATGATATTTTAAAGTTTTTGTCAAATGGAATGAGTGTAATAAAGTATATGAAAAGTCTTCTTCTTCTTCTTCTTCTTCTTCTCCTTCTTCTTCTTCGTGTTTCTTTCTTTCTTCTTGTTCTTCTTCTTCCCCTACTTCTTCATCTCCTTCTTCTACTTCTCAAAATCTCTATGAATCTCAACGTCACCTCATACTATCCATTCTGGTGATAGGTTATAGCATACATAAGCAAGAGCTGTTATTTTGCATCGATACTAAGTCATCAAAGAAAGATATTCGATATTTGAACGTGAAATTTCAATGTATCACCCCCCCCCACACACACACACACACCCCACACCCCCCCCCCCCCCACACACACCCCTCCCCCACCCCACCCCACACCCACGTACCCCACATTTTTGTTCAAGTTCAAGTTCACTTCATTACACTCAGGCCCCTCAAGGGCATACGAGGATAAATATTTACTAAATTTTATTTCACAGACTATATTTATTTTATTGTGCGATGTGTTTCTTGGCAAATTTAAGCAAATTACATAAATTTCTGAGATAGGTGCATTGCATATTCTTAGAAGTTCCTTTGTTTTTTCTGCATTTGTACTTGTGATATAAAACTGTGGCATATATTTTGTCATTACGTCATTGTATTTGCTGCAGTCGTAGAGAACGTGTTTTTCGTCATCCAGTTTATTACAAACGGTACATAGTCTGTCATTTCTGTCTGTTCTTGTCCATCGTCCAGTCTCAATTGTCAATTTATGGTTCACGGTCATAAAGTGAAAAAGTATAATGTTGTCCTTAACAGGTAATGCAATCAGATATTTTTCAAATTGAAGCTCCGCCTTGATTTCCTTATAGAAAGCTAACCTGGTAGATGCTTGAAGCTGAGTTTTCCTGGTTTGGACATACTGCGTTTACAACTTTTGCTTTGTCAGCGTCACTAAGCGATTTTTTAAGATAAAGTCTGCATTAATTAAGTATCCTTCTCCTATTTCCCGAAGTATCGATTTTATTTTCTGAAGCCATTTGAAATTGAAGTTTTGGTCATTTTCCAGTTCTCGGCAGACAAAATAAAGGATTGATGACAATTTCCCATAACATGCTTTAACCAGATCTGCCCAGAACCGTAGCATATTCGTTTTGACCATTATACTTATACGAACATATCTAGATTTTCGAAACCCCATGCTTCGGACCCATATAGTATAACTGGCGTTATCATGTTGTCGAATAGGCTGCATTGGAGGTCAATCGGTATATCGTGTTCTTTGATTCTTCTAAGTAATTGGAACATAGCTTTATTTACCTGTTTAATACTCCGCTTTCTGCATGAGTAAAAACTGCTATTACTTTTTAAAAGTCTTCCTAATAATAAATACTCATCTACAGTTTCAATCTGTTCATCTCCAAGGTAAAATGTCCCTTGTTTTAATCGTTTGTTTTTGGAGAAGACCATCACTTTTGTTTTGCTTAAATTTACTACTAATTTCCATTGATTACAATACTCCTTAAAACTATTTAATGAACTCTATAGGTTGTTTGCAGAATCTGACATAATTGCCGTGTCATCTGCATACAGTAATATTGTTAACTAAAGTAGGAGATGTAATTTGGTGTCTGCTAATGTGCTATATGTGTGCAGGCCTAAAATATTATTGCCATGTAACCATTCTTCTAAGTCATTTATAAAGATTGAAAATAAAAACGGGGAGATGTTTTCTCCCTGCCTCACTCCACTTGTACAGGGGAAAATGGCAGAAAAATGGCAGAAACTAGATTATTGTGTGACTTTAAGTTTTTTATACATACTTCGAATAACACGATAACATTTCCCGCTGAGGTTTGCTTTGATCAATTTTTGCCATAACGCTATTCGCCAAACCGAGTCAAAAGATTGTTTGAAGTCGATAAAGCAGCAAAATAATGGGATTTTTTTAAACTGAAGTAATTTTATTATTGCATGAAAAGAAAATATATTATCCATGGTTGATCCGCCCTTCTTGAATCCCGTTTGTGCTTCAGTAATAGTATGAAGTTCCGCATATTTCTTTAATCTATCATTAAGAATTGAAGTAAATAATTTACCCGAGACAGCTGAGTAAAGTTATGGGCCTGTAATTAGACGGGTTTGTTGGATCACCTTTGTTTTTATAGATCGGGATTATTTTGCCAATTGTCCATGACTCGGGTATGCATGCTAAATGTGTTAAATACGATATTAAATAACATTTCATAAATAGGTAGCATTATTTCCTTGGAGCCTTTTATGTATTCATTTATTATTCCATCATTTCCACTCCTCGCTTTTTCATTGTTCATTCTGTTGACTGCATCTCATATTTCTTCTTGAGTCATCCGAATATCAAGCTCCGTGCACGGAGTTATAGAATTATCTGTGCTCAGGCCTATGTTGCCATTTTCTTCGTCTTCTTGCTCATGTATTGATTTGAAATGTTCAAACAGACTTGATATTTCAACTTGTGTGTTCTGCTCGCGACGTTTCCATTTATTTTTTTCCAGAATTGTTTTGAGTTGGAGTTCTTTAAATCCCTTAATTTTGAATGAATTTTTATTTGTGATTGCTCTGTAAATTTCCTTATTGATTTCTTATAGGTCTTGCTGGCATCTTTTAATAATTGCATGTTGTTCTCAGTTCTATTAACATGGTATTGTTTTTTAGCTTTATGATATAACTTCCGTTTCTGAGTGCAATCTTTACCAAACCATTGTTTATTATATGTCTTTGTTTTACCCTGATATTTCTTTTTTGTGCCGAATGTATTTCCCGTACTGTTCATGAAGAGGTCGCAGATCATATTTACTGATTTGTTTATTTAGGTAATAGCTTCATTGCCATCTGCGTTGCTTAGGCATTCTTTAATTCTTTCAATCAATGTCGAATCTATTTCTTACAAAATCACTTTGCCTTGACCGTAGCCATTTAATTACAGTGGGTTTATGTGTTGTACTTCGGCCAGATTTATTTGAACATTCACCATTTATTAGTTTTTTCAGGAATTTTTTTCCTTTTATGACAAGGTGGATACTGTAGTGCATATCGGAAATTAATGGGTCAAACTCCTTAATTCTGAGATCTTGCACATTTTCAATAAAACATGTACTTCCCTATACGTAATCTAACATAGTTTCATTTGTTGTGGCTACCTCCCTTTCCCGTTATCAGTCCCGACTCGACCATTTAGTATAAAGAGATTGGTGTTTTTACATATTTCCATGAGTTTTTTACCTTGTGGAAGCCCGCATGGCATGAAATATCAACCGGTCGCCATTTCCAAGACGTCATTCTGGCTCAGATGTAAGTGTATGCTTGTATATCATATCCTCGTCGTGAGGAATAATGCCAGTTAGACCTAGACTTAGAACATGGAAATTCATTGCAAGTGTGCTGGAAAGAAGTTGAATGTTTTGAGATTAACATTGACGATAAATGCTGCTGCCTTATGCAGCTGCAACGTTCTACTCATACAAAGTTAGAATAGTTAACAGATTAATTTTCTCATTGCAGCGAAAATTTGCTACGTATATAATCTATAATCAAACAGACAGAGTGTATGCAATCAACAAATTAATCAACACTTAATCTATCTCCACTAGAAGGAAGATCATGGTAGGAAAACGCGGTTGTAATCCACGGATAGAACCAGCATCATGACCTCGGTCACAGAATCTATGCTATATATGGTGTGAGGAAACTGACCTCTACCCGGTGAGTACCATCACGGAGACACTGCTGCGTAATATGACTTTCATCTAAGGAAGCGTGCTAAGCCGAGTCCGAGAAGAATAAGCCATTCATTAAGGCAAGTTTATAAATGCATTGCACAGTTTATCTTATTAATATGTGTATTCTCGTAGGAGCCAATATCATCAATCACTGCGATATGCTTAGACCGGTTCTTCCAATAACTTGTATTCCTGAATTTATAGTAACCCTATATTCCGTCATAACCAACGTAGATTATATTAGATATAAAGGCAACCTATTTTCAAAATTGCTATTTTTCTATTATTAATATTTTGCTTTGAATATATATTTTTGCTAAATTAATGGTTTTCTGAGGATATCATGTTGAATAGAAAATTGGAAAGCACTCCAGACTGTGTCTTGGATGCTGACCAGCGCAAATGAATGCCATTCAAGCCAACTATTGTGCTCGCGATGCATCAATCCGTAATTAACAGCTGAATAGGTTGTTAATATTTGGGACAGATCTGAACACGTCGAGCGGCTACAGTTCCTTACAATTATCTTCTTTTGACTAATATATTCACGGATGTTCTAAAATCGAAAATAGGACTAAGCGATCCCATTTTGAGCATTGACTTATTGACACATATTTTCGGCTGAATAACATCGTGCATTCGTTGAATGTTTCAGTTGATACATTTTGATGCAATAATGTGCTGTTTTGTGTGAATTTACTGAAAAGACTATCTCCTGTTTACAGATAATGAACGGTTTAGTTGTTATTTTTTCAGACCGACAGATCTGTTTAGACATTCTCATTTTTTTAGACCGACAGATCTGTTTAGATATTCTCATTTGGGGCAGACCACTACTTTGATGGAATCCTTCCTGTGTCTATTGATAACAGATGACCATCCGTCACGAAGATAACTGAAAAACTGCATTACTGAGTGAATCAGATGACCCCAAAAATGTATTTGATCCTGAAGGTTTTCAAATAGTTTGCAACAATGCTTGATCATCAGCAATCGTGCATGTTTTATTTTCTGCAACTTGGATGGGTCTCATGCCCTGCAGCTTTCTTTAGAATCTATCCAAGCCCATCATTCTTTGTAATCTTTGTTTGTGGATCATATATTCCATGCTTCAACAACTATTGAGTGGAACGAGGCATAGTTCATGGCACAATAGCCTTTCTCCCTAACAGCATGCATCTGTAGCAACCATAAGCCGCTGGAAGAGCATGCTGTCAGCTTTCATTGTTTCACGCCGGCTCCATTTTGGTTTCAACCATGTAGACCTACATTTTTAAAGCTTAACACTTTGTGTTATTGCCTTCTCCATGTATTCGAGCTGTGCGTAATCATGATGCGTTCAGGCAATGGACCTTTCCATTGTAGCTATGCCCCGCCAATCTCTAGACTAAGCTCCACTCACACCTCGCTTGTGTTGGGAGCTATCGATCTCTGAACTCTCTAACTAGCAATTTCCAGAAAACTGTATACGTAAGCTATTGAATATTTTGGAACTAATTTGACTGTGCATTGTTGCTGCCTAGGGCAGCAACAGCGTCCAGTCAAATTGGTTTCAAAATATTCAACAGCATGTTTATTAAATAGTAGAGACATACAATCCGTGCAACCTGTCGGACTATTAAGAGTTAAAGACGGACCAAATAGAATCATTTATGATGTAATGATTATGACGTCAGCATACATGTCATTTAGTTGGTTATGACGGCATATGACGTCATATGATCGATGGATAAACTTGAAAAGGTCCATTCAGCTCAGATCAGGTACAGTCATTGACAACATGTATTAAATAGCGAGAATATTTCAAGTTGATCCATCTCATCTGTCCATATTGATACTTTGAAGTGATGATGATCGTGTTGGAATCAGTGCATATTCGGTATCTTATAGTTTCAAACCAAACATTATGGATTCGTTGTATTGTCAAAAACCTTTACACCTGACACACTGTGGGATCAGATCACTGCATTTAGACCACCATTAGGTCACCCTTCCCACCATATTCCTATGCTCCATCGACAGATCAGTACGGATTTGTTTGGATGATTTGTGTGTAGTTTCATAACACTGTTCCATTCATGAACTGCGTGTGTATATCTGGGTGGGAGACTGCCAACTGATTTACATATGTTGCATAAACTAAACCCCTCCCCCGTTTATCTATAGTAAGACTGTATAAGCACAACGGGCTAACCATAGGAGCATGCAAAAATGGCAGATATAAACATCTACCAGTCGTCAGTACGCTCTGCTTATATGAACGTTATCAAATTAATGCAATAGTACAATGTCTCCAGTAGAAGCTTGTTGGTGGCAATGCTTCATCATAATGCTCTAATAACAAACGGATGGACATTGTTCACTGCATTTTCCGGTTATTGGCTCGGTGCACTAGCACAGATGTGATGTCATCCTCGTTGTTATACAAGGATTTAACAATTCCTTATATAGGCTCTGGCCATCAGTATTATTAAGCCATTGTTATCCGCTCCACATTAAGAACTGGTACTATAGGATTAACTACAACGCTTTCACTGACAGTGTGTGTGTGTGCTCTGATTCTCCGCTTGAATGATGTGGCTGAAATGTTTGTTTCTAGGTCTGTATTTCCCCTACATGTCTTGGATAACTCAGTCTGTAAAGTGTTTCCAGATAGCTTCCATGATAATTTTGCTAACATGAATGATAGTGCTAAAAACCTCTGAGGTTCCTTCCCGAGTGCCTACATATGTTGATTTGTTGTTACTACTGTGGATTCTCCCGAATTCAGATAATATGTGAAATCAGCCTGCAACGATTAGAGTATGTCAACCTCATGCTATGTTTAGTATTGGTAGTTATCATATAAACAAGCCTTCTAGCCCGTTCTAAATTTTTCGATATGAGCACACGCGCCATATTCAACGGAGTATTTTCATTGGCTGTTGGGTGCGCAACCCATTTAAATTGACCAATTAAAACATCGATTGATCTTAGCGTGACGCGTAGGGATTACTACGAGGTACTGTTTTACTACGATTTGTTTACTAACATTTGTCATTCATGAAACGTCATCGCAAAATGTCATCGTTTGACAGTTTATCAGTCGGCAGCTAAGTAACGATTGATGGCCGTGGCTATAATTGGCAATGACCAGTTAAAATACAATTTCACGGCTGACATCGCCAGATTTTGTTTGTCACTATATTTTGCTGCGTATTCAGTATCTGTTATCAAGTAGTGGTGCGTCACAGCGGCGGTATCGATTTCACGAAAATCAACAATGAGAAAGCAGATAAAAGTCACATCAGCAACTATTGGCAAATATTTCAAAATTACAGTTTATATGATAAATAAAATCTCAAACTCGGTCACTTTTCATATCACTATTATGAACCTCGCTAAAGCTCGTGCAAATTGATAATTTTCAACTCAATCCATAATAGTGATATGAAAAGTGACCTCGTTCCAGATTCTCTATTTATAACACAGATGATAGGTTCCACTCTCTTATGGTGATCTGATTGAGACATAATTGATAAGGTGGACTGCAGGAGCTTGTAAGCGACCACAGTCGGCCTTCAGCATTTGCTGATGTTATTACGGCTGGATCTGGTTTATAGCTTGCAATGGCCATGCTGACAGCAATGCATAGCTAGGTGGACCTCAAATAGCAAATTGTCTAACTCCTCTGGTATTTTGGTGACTCTACTTTGCCAACGGCTAACCATTTTTCCTTATGACCTATTAGCTGTTCGCGGTGGATTTATGCAAACATATATGTAGTATTGCAGGCATTCCAGATTCTCATCTAGTATATTGATACCGTCTGCAGCAAACTGGTGAAAACTACTTAAAAGATTCGATAGAATTTGAAAACTAAACGTTCAGGTTTAAACTCAAGTTCAGGATATTTGTATTTTCAAATTAGATACAGTACCATATATAGATTCTATGTTGTTTCAACCTACTTAGACAGAAAATACAAAAACCATGTGTACGCAGCAATCACTTATGCTGTCACAACCGGCCAATTATAAGCAAATACAGATATTTCGATATCAAATTCAGCCATATACGCCAAGACGTAGTATAGTTACAATCAATTATGTGTATATCGCAGCAGCGTAATAATGCTCTAATAGAATAGCTCATGGCATGGTAAAAAAAAGACTATAGAAAATGTCATTCAGGCGTTTGTCAGAACACTAGAGGTTAATTGTAGAATTAATTAATTTGTTTGTAAGCTAGATCTGCTGCACACAAATGGCCGGGCTTATGGAACCCGCTCTGATTCACATTGGATGGTGCCATTCACATTCTGCGTCGATATGTGCAATAACCTAGAGACGGGTGCATATGCAAATAGCCATAGCTTTAAATGTACAGAGTTGGTTTGGACCATAACTCCAAGCGGACATTCCAGTATATAGACGATATCTCTGGGGTATTTGGGTATCTTGATCAACCCTATACACATTTTAATGTCTCTCATCCATTTCCATAAGATCTAAACAACATATTTTCAAAAGGTTATTATGACAGTGTACGCTTGTTATTAGCAACCCTGTATACATACTCAGTTTCAACGTGAAACTATGTCGTGATGGCAGAGAAATTGTTTTCACCGTCGCGGGTATCGCTATTTCTCGGGTACAATGTCGTTTTCAGGTTTCTGGTATATATTATAAATGTATGGTGCAGTGATGTTGACAGGGTTCAGTGTATAGAATCAGGCTACTGACTCACACATAAGGTACTTTGCTCAGGAATATGCAGATCCCTATATGGATAGCCTACAGAGATGCCTATCAGGCGGTAAATGGCAAGCCAATATCCTTAATGTCTTATCCTGCTGTGTCGAGGCCAGTCAATATCCCGATATCCCAACTTACCGCCGGATTACAAGTTTATATCATTAGGTTCCATACGCAACCGTATTTTATTTTGAAAACGGTTTGCTCATAGCTGTTGCTGTGGATGACATTGGCATGTCGCTTATATATCTGGTGCAGGGTTTTTCCGTGGAGTCCAGTTATCTATCGGCTACTTTATAGGATATAGTAGCGGCTCTTTGAGTATAGCTTACTGACGTTAATTTCCTTTGTAAATTGCGTTCCATTAATAATAGTCAATAAATCAGCCACCTGTTGCTTGTTCATCCATCCTCTTACAGACTAGAAAATTGATTCGCGGTGGGATCGCAGTTGGATTGCCCCTGTTAACGCGAGAGAAATGAGGGCGAATGCAATCACTGCGCCATGCTAACGCCAGATCATATCAACATTGCCCGCTGTTCATTAACACCCTAACATAATCATAAACAGATGTAACATCTTGCACAGAATGGATGAAAACTCACTTTATCCATGCTCCGCCCAAATATAGCTAATCTCCGCAGCCCACAGCCCCCAACACACACCCCCGACGCCCCCCCCCCATCCCATCTATCCACCCCACGCCTCGCTTTCGGCGTGGCGGGATCGATTTATATACTTTGACCTTCCCAGAATCAGATTTTCAAGGTCCATACAGGTAAGCGGTGATATTGCTGATTGGTTGCATCTTGTTGACGCTAGTCACCGCCTAGCAATGAGATGAGTACACCGTGATCTTGTTACCGAGTGTTATGGTTTGACGGTAATGATTCTACAAAATCTTTAGATGTTGTTTGCAGAGATGATCACCTTGAGGAAATTGACGAGGAGTAGACTGTGACGACTTTTAGTAAATTTGGTGTAAATTCGCACGTTATTTGACCATTTTAGCAAATGTCTCACGGCAGTACACAGAAGATCATCTCACTTTAAAACATCTTTACACAAAGGAACCTATAAAATAAAAACAATTGAGAAATAAGGTTACATCATACGTCCTTGTCTTAACAAGTATAATTAGTGCAGCCTAATGTGTAAATGACCCTGTCCTGGCTCTTTGTACTGATCTGACCACACTTCTCACTCGGAAATTTGCTAAGTTTTATCATTTTTGTAATCTGCTATCTTATTACTTTGGTTTGACCAAGTTTGGTCCATGTAGCCTATGTGGTAAATGACTCACACGCCCCCCCCCCCCTATGGCTCTTTGTGCGGGATCATTAAGAATGGTTTGACCACATCACCCGACTCCAGAAATTTGGTCAGCTTTATTTTTTGTAGTCTACCATCATGCTCTTTGTTTTGATTAACTTTGGTCCATGTAGCTTATGGTGTAAATAACACCCCGCCACCCCCACCCCTTCTGGGGCCCTTTATAGAGGGCCCATTACGGGTGGCCTGACAACATCATACACCATCCGAAATTTGGTCAGTTTAATTTTTTCTTAATATGACATCATGCTACTTTGTTTTCATGTAGCATATGAGGTAAATTAACCCCCATTTTGGGCTCTTTGCATGGAGGTCTGACCCCACATCCTCCCCCCTTAAAATTTCATAAGCGTTTCCATTTGTCTAACCTGCTGCCATAATACTTTGTTTTGACAAAATTTTGTCCGTGTATTAGATGGGGTAAATACAACCCCGAAGAGGACAAGGGGCTCCTGAGATCACACCTACCAACATGGGAGCAGCTGACAAACATTTTGTGGATGGCTTAGGTGCCCTAAGTAGCTTCAATGGGCCAAACCTTCAGGGTGAAATGAGGTGAAATCTTCCGCCACGACCTCCTGGACTAAATATAGCTCGTACATATATCTCGCCCGCGATACTATGACGAAATGAATGTACGAGCCCATGCAGATTTATAGCAGATGTATTTACGAAAGGTTAGCTCTGAGTCATAGATGCCATGTACCATTGATGATTCTCCAACGTATCAGTTGTGTAGCATTGTTCTAAAGACTGAACGTCGCCGGACGTACATGTTCGTGATCTTTGTACTAGCATATTTATATAATGGCCGGAGAGTCCGTGCGGCCGTGCCACCTGTAATAATATGTGGCCGACGATTCTAGTCGTGACATAAATTGCACAATTCGGTCAATGAATTAGACTAGGCCAAACTAGCGAGCATAATATAAGCATGTGTGTTAGTTTTCAATGTTTGCGAGGCTCAGAAGTTGGAAACACTAGTGTAGTATAGTAGCGTATGAAGGCTTGTGCCATAAGCAATACATTGAGCACTTATGCTATGGCGCTAAATGGATCTATTTCTACTATGTTAGCCGCCATTTCTGACTAAGATCTGTCGACTCTGTAGATGTATTTGTATCGATTTTACCTCTTTGAATCCTGAACTCCGTGAAATTGGCAGAATATCAATTTCGAGATAGCTATGCGAGCAAGGCGTTAAATATTTTGGCAGTAACAACGGATCCAGACAAATCCATCTCAAAATATTCAACAGAATGGATAATAAATTGAAATTTTAACAAGGCCTAAAATTAAGATACTTTTCCGTCTTTCCTCATGGACGTTTTCGCCTTTCACGACGAACATATGCCATTTTGGTTATGACGTCAGCTATCGAATAACCTATTTTGATGATGACGGTAGATACTCGAGTGACAGACCGGATCACTCCAATCTGCCACCTGTCTTAATGAGTCACAGTCGGTTTCCTTTAACCCTTTCATAGCTAAGCCGGCCCAAACCGGCCCAAACCGGCCCAAACCGGCCTCTGCAGTGGTCCTGAGGAATTTCCTTTTCAGGCCAAGAGAAGGCTGTATTTGAATATTTATCACTGGAACGACTGACTCGATAACAGAAACAGTCATTCCAGTAGTAAATTTTCAAAAATTGCCTTCTCATTGCCTGCAAATTGACATTTAATAAGCAAATTTTATTCTTCTTTGCCAAATATAGCAAGGTTAAAAGACAGGTGTTCTGTCGCACATTTAGTTTAATTATACATCGTCTGCATATCGATGTAAGGGATCAGGGATGTATCGATGTACGGTATCTGTTAGTGAATTCCTAATGCATCCATCACGCCTTGTATCCCAGATTGTATTGATAAACTCTAATTTTCCATCAGATCAAAGGGTAGCTTATCAGAGACACCATCGGCATAATATTCCACAAATATCCATATTCAAATCAATATTGATTTCTCAAATATGATTGAGATATATCACTCGTCATTTCCGCCCGATCAGATAATAGTCGACCGAATGAATGAAATTAATGTCATATATAAAACTACCATATACTCATCGACACCACCCACCCACCCACGCCACAATACAATGTATATCGCTATTCTCTAACATATATTTAGAGATCACTTGGGTTTTTAATTTTTGGATCATTTTAATGCATTTCATTCGTTATTACTGCCGCTAGTTGATGTCTGTCAGTTGGTGTGCGTGATTGAGTTCATGAATTTCATTTGCTACTTTGTATTTGTAAGGGCTAAGGCTGTGAATGGACGTTTCCAGTTTATCCGTCCTGTTTATGACATCATATTCAACTGCATGACGTGTAGGATAACGTCATAATCAATTACAGCATGAATGACTCGATTTAGTCATTCTTAAATGCTTAATATTCCAACACGGTGTACGAATTGTATGTTTTTGATGGCAGCAACAGCACCGAGTCAAATTAGTTTCAAAATATTCAAGAGCTTACCTGTATAATTTTCTGGAAATTGCAGAAACTGGGGAGGTCTATTGTAAGTAGGGGGCAACAGCTTACCTATATAGTTTTCCGGAAATGGATAGTCAAGAAGTTCAGGGATAGATCGATTACAACACGGGCGAGGTGTGGGTGAATCATAGATAGAGGTGGACGGGGCATAGCTAAAACTGGAACGGTCCATTAGAAAGGACCTGATGCGAATCATGACTGTCAATCAATATTCAACAGCTTACATTTATGTTTCAGTTTTATAGCATTGACCTCTTAAGCATGCTCTGAAAGTATGCCCGTAATGTAATTAGCTTGGAACGAACAATCAGGCCAAATATGCCAAATGTAGAGCACACATTTTTGTATTAGTACATTGTAGAACACGAAATGCGGTGTGTAAATTCTCAGGTTAACTAACTATCATCGGAGATAGCATCCCGAGCCATACGATTGTAATTTTAATGACGATGATGTCAAATTGGCAACGCTGGCGGGGTTTGGGGTAGGTACCAGTACATCGTTACTCGTTACCATGCATGCATGAAGAGATCATAGTGTGGATCGGCGACATCTGATTAATAAGTGCGCACGGTTTGTTAACTGTAGTCAGTTGTCTAAGAGATAGCCCTTTTCATATAATGATACGTTTGTTTTGTGGGTTTAAAAAACATTCGCCTTATGGCGTCAAAAGCAATCGCGAATATTTCGATAGCATTTCAGTTTCTCCCGAAACATCATAAAGTACGATGGTAACGTAAATCTTGTGATTATTATTTTTTTATTGTATCATTTTAATTAGAAATTTGGAACATGCCAATAGATGAAACATTAGCCCTAAATACCGGAACTAATGTCAAGAACAATGTATATAATAAGTGGATGAATCCATTTTTAACTATGCCCCGCTTATCTCTAGCTAAGCTAGAGATTGCTTTGAGCGTGTTGGGATCGATTTGTTTACTTAGAATCCAGAATTCCCAGAATCCCAATTTCATGGTAACTATACCCTACAGCCCATGGGAACAACAGCGCCCAGTCAAGTTAGTTTCAAAATATTCAACAGAATGTTTATTAATGGTTAAACGTGCAATACGTACAACTAACGCACTATTCTAGATTCATGGCGGAGTATTTCTGTCACTTATGATTGTGGCGTCAGCCTATTTCTGGCATAATTGAGTGTGACGTCATATAGTTGACTGATATATCGGATTCATCAATTAATAATAATAATCGTAGTAAAATAAGAGCAATCAATGAGTTGTCATTGTATGTTAAGTTTGTTTTCTGAAATGTAGAAATGTTATTGAAGTGCACGTGTTTGAGAGTGACATTTGATGCGTATGTCCCGATATACATTGAGAATCGCGCGACGCACCACTCCTTGAGCGAGGAATTGTTTACTTTATTCTGCGCTCTCTCATATCATGTGCCACTTACCCTGTACTCCGTGTAATGGATGTTTCCAGTTTTAACTATGCCCCGCCCAGCGCTAACTAAGCTCCACTCACACCTCGCTTGTACTGCGATCGATCGATCGACTATCAATTTCCAGAAAACCATACAGGTAAGCTGTTGAATATATTACTTTCAAAATATTCAACAGCATGTTTATTAAATAGTAAAGCCATACAATTTATACAACATCGCTTAGTCCGTCACCAATTATGCGTTCTTGACGAACGTATGCTCGGCATGTATGATGCCATTGATTATGACGTCATCTTATACGTCACGTAGTTGATTATGAGGTCATATGACGTCAGATGATGGATAGATAAGCTGGAAAAGACCATTTATTCTAGCTAATTAACGATAATTCCAACCCCAATATCTTCATACCGTCGAAGTAGGAATACGACCTAATAACCTATAAGTTTTGAATGAGCTGTAATTTAATCACACGTTGATTTAAGCTGTAAATTTATCAAAAGATTCCAGATTGATGAGCGATTAGTACGCAATAAGAAAGAGGTCGGCTGTGCTGTGTATGTGATTAAACCTCTGTTTCACCATCACCACCACACCCATCATCCGAGCGTTTAACTACTTCCTATGTGCGAATCCAGTGCTATGCACGCGCTAAAGTGTATACATACACGCGAGCACGCCATCACACATGTGGCAATATCACCATACATAATATAACATTTTCTTTTTCTTCAGAGGACTGCAGCAGTCGTCTCACATCATGTGATTTTCACATATTTTCAATGAAGAATCTCCCATCTAGAGTCGGCACTTGGGTTAAAATCTACCTTTTATTAACAGATGTTAATTTCAAGACATTCAACTTACTATCGGGTTTATAATTTTGAACGCGAAATCTTCGGGTTTAGAGGGCTGAACTTGTCTGTAGATGGTGGATTGTCTCTAGGAAAATGTTGGCAAACATTGAAAAAACTGTGTTAATAATTCCCATACACGATAACAGAACTAAGAGCAGCCATCCTGCCAAATGCATGTCCGTGGTTTATATCGTATTAAGATGTATGCTAGTTAATTACAGCACCTTAACCAAACATAATCTATCATTTTTAAAGGCTATCGTATCCGCGCTTAAAGTGACCACCCCAAGAAGCATAAACGGGTACTTACTAAGTTATATGCGCGTCCTTTCTTAACATATATGTTAGTTTAAGCCAGTTGTCCGACGAAAATCGCTATCGTGCCAAAGGTTAATGGACGTCGTTGGAACGACAACGCTATGATACGGATAAGGATGTGCGCTGGAGTCAGGACACCAGATTATTCCATTTCATTATCTCTAACTAGATTATGAATGCGATTTTTAGGTCGTCTATGTTCCGGAACAATGCTCACTTATTGGCTAAGCAAATGTAGAAAATGTTTCGGGAAATTTCTCTTCGCGTAGAATAGATGTGATTACAACGATGATTGATGCTGTGGTCTGAGTGAGCGGAATAGGCTGACTGCGGCATAATGTAGTTTAATTTACTTCTTAATAATATAACGCCACATCTAGTATTGGGGCAATATGGGGGGGGGGGGGGGGTGTTGTTCTCCATCGCAATTACATAAATTGGCTGTACAACATTGTGTACGAATATATAAATGTGATTTGCAATTGCACTCTTAAAGGTCTCTGCAGCTTCACCACTAATGATATTCAAAATGTCAGCGTTAATATGTTAACTAACCATATCGTTTAACAAAGTTAATGTTACACTTCATGCTTATCAATATACAGCCTATGTTTAAAACTGAATGCTGGTTTACACAAATGTCTATTATTCAATATTTTACCAGTTTGTTTTCATATTTAATTTCTTTTTGTCTAGTATCTCCAAATCTGCCCAACTGGCTTCGAAAGGCATTTCTAATTGTATTGTCTGCCTCCGAGGTGAGCCTAGGCAGGCCTATAGTAGTTCATTTCTAATCGAGTATTCCCTATGATAGAGTTAAAACATGCTAGATCCTTATTTTAATAATACGATGACTGAAAATCTTTGCTGGCTATAGCAGCAACGGCTTTTCTTCAAATCGTTCGAGAAATAATCAACAAACTAAATCTTAAAGATCATCTTCATTGTTCACTTGAGATCTTAAAAAACTTGTTTGTGAAGTGACTTCTTCATTGAGAACAGTAGTTCTTTGTGAACGTCCCTACATCTCGCACTGCATAGCGTGAACTTGAAAACTATGGCAATGCTCATTCGTATTTGCATTGTCTGAATTTCTAATAACAGATAGTGAGACCTAAGTGATAAGCGTGTTTGTGGAAACAAAGAGATGTTGTTCTTATTAGATCCGTGAATCATAGATTTCTACCGACGGACACACCATTTCCCGGTAATCCGGTTAAACTTGTGTGCTCGACTGGCAAATGTCTGATGATAGATAAGCATAGTTAACAAGTGCCGTGCCCCCTAATTACAATTGGCTACATACCTACAGTATGTGATTGTGGCATTGCCTTCAGATCTAACTGTAATTCCAACAGTAGTATTTGTCTAACGAGCCAGACAATGTGACGAGTAGCGATATCAGCCTTATTGACTGAACAAGGAAAAGGTATTTTTCATTCAGATCAATTTTGATTGATCTATGTTGGTTTGTCTGTGACAATGACACTGATTAATCTGGCTGAGAGATACATGTGACTGGTATTGAGTGGACCTACCCATGTATGTAGTCATCATTCGTGAAATTAATGAATATCCCTGAATATGTATGTGCCTCTGAAGATTAGATAGTCGTGTACTTATTAAGCAAAGATATACGGTTCAGTATCTCAGCTCATGGCTTACATTCAATACCCGCAATTCGGGTAGGTTAAAAACATAGACCATTAGTAGAGTTGATGTTTTAGATAAAAGTAGGCATGTACGGCCTACGCGTAGATTTACAATGAAGCAACATAAGCCTATGGTACCTAAAAGCATTTCGCTATATACAGTCAACCCTTGTTAGGCAACCTCCCTTATAGAGCATTATCAATGAGTCATTAAAGAAACAGATATATTAATAGAAGTGTGACATCTCCATGCCTAGCGTTATGCTTAGCTTCGGCCATTACATCGTCTAGCCTAAACGTCACTACTACAAAGTCTCAGTCAGCCGCAGAGAGAGAGAGAGAGAGAGAGAGAGAGAGGGGGGGGGGGAGAGAGTAAAAACCTGTGATGATGCTACCCCCAACCACAGTATGCGTAGTAGAGGGCAAGCTGGAGTCGCATTATAATGGCACAAGAGCTTTAGCGACTTGATTACTCCACTCAGTGATGGATGCGATACAGTGGTATATGCAACTATGATTGGCAATTGTACAACGTATCTTCTAATCAACATATATATGCCATCAAATAATAGGGCCCGATCCACTGAGGTTCGTCATAAGTATCAGGATATCCTAGCTGACGTCAGTGAGATTATGATGAAGTATGCAATTTGAATGCATCCCTCCACCGTAATCCTCCAAATGCACTAGACATCGTCCTCTGTAACTCTTGCAAGGATGTAGGATTACATTAACTATCAAAATAAAGAAACATTCTATTGGAACAGAAAGCGGGATGATGTCGGCACTGACCACGAACATCACACATCACAGATTGAGTATGTGCTATTTAGCTGTAGCACAGTTATCACAAATGTAGAGATCCTTGACTACAATACGCCTTTCTCACAAAGTAATGGTTCAGATCATGACCCTGTTCTTACAAAGCTGTCATTGAGTGATTCAGCCAAATCCCGAAGTCACACGTGGGAAAGAGAACAGTGTGGATCTGGCTCAGGAAAGACCTCCAAAGATTTAGGCAATTGGTAAGACACGATGGAGCCCACGCTGTCGTGACACATTTGGATTCATTGGACGAGATTGAGTCATCCATTAGTCACGTGACAGATATCCTTAAGGATGATACCGAAATGATTATCCCCTGAAAGACCACCTTCACCAACAGGAAACTCAACTCAATTTCTGTTCTACGTATACACAAAGAATCCAAAGCAGCATTTTGCAGATGGACAGATGCTGGTAGGCCAAGAGACTCACCACTTCTAGATGATGTCAGACGTCTCAAGAAAGAAGTCCGCAAAGGTCAACAGCAAGTGAATAGGTTGGAGCATAGAGAATTGTACACCCAGATACAAGATCATAATTCCGAGGACCAGTAGCATTTCTTCAAGCTACTAAATCACCAGAGAAATGGGCAGGCTGGAGTCACCAGGGAGCTGATCATCGATGGACAGAGCTCCACGTCTACTAAGTATATTAGGTAAACGTGGGCAGAAAATTTTGAGAGACTGGCTACGCCGAATGAGAATCCAAAATTCACTGATTCATATAACGTCCAGGTCCAGAACGACGTTGTCAACATAAGAAACATAGCTCAATCCAATCAGGTCACCATGAGGATGGTGCATTATCCCTCAATAATGTCACATGAGCAAATGGCGTTATTTGATTGGGTACGACCAGGGATGTATGATCAGGTATTTGTGGAAATACTACACGGTATCCCTCCGCACCACCAACACCCCCCAACCCCAACACCACCACACCACCACCACCACCCCAACACCCACCCCACCCCACCTCACCCCAACCCCACCTCACCCCCACCCCACCCCCACCACCACCACCCCACCCCACCCCCTACACCGCACCCCACCCCACACCCGAACGTCATGTTTTAGTTTTAATGCGCAGATTAATTATGGCGTAACAATAGTCAATAACAACGGTCATGTCGTCATAAGTGTTGATGTATTCAAAAAATAGGCAATATTTAAGCTAAGCTAAGATAAGATATCTCTCTCTCTCTCTCTCTCTCTCTCTCTCTCTCTCCCTCTCTCTCTCTCTCTCTCTCTCTCTCTCTCTCTCTCTCTCTCTCTCTTTCTCTTGCTGAAGCCTCAGGGGTAGGAAATTCGTTACACCAGTGTTTTGCCGGGGGTGCAGTCTGTTACCACACGCACAAACGTTATATTTCCCGATGGCGGCGAGGGGAATACATTTTATATGGTATTTAAGCAACGTCGCTTCCATGATTCGATCACCTATAACATGTTCAATAAAACATTGCCAGTATTGTATATGTAATTGAAAATGCAAGATAATGTATTCATTTATTTAGACAAACATTTGTGGCATAAATAATGCAATGACATATCAGCGGGATCCACTTCGTATCTATGTTTTATTGCCGTATCTGGCAAACCTGTCACACTGAAGGACGACATATTATTTTCAGATAGCAACTGCTGATTTGTGATGGCATGTACATCTTGTTGCATGTTAATAAATTCGTCGTAATATGTTTTCGCAGGGCATGCACGCATGTAATCAAATGACATTTTTGTTACAAAATATTTTTATATGGATGGCAAATATTAACTTCAAAAATCGAATCCTCTT
>CM067369.1:52376067-52386067 GCA_034401795.1 Chaetoderma sp. LZ-2023a
GGCAGACGATTGTGTCATCAGCAAACAGTCGTACCTTTGATTTTAGTCTTTCTGGTTGAGATAGAGGAGAAAGAGGCTTTTTCCTAGTACTGATCCTTGTAGGACATCAGAATCAACAGCAATGAAGCTTAATTTGTACCCGTCAACAAGGACTGACTACGATCGGCCAGAAAAGAAGCTAGCGCAAACATGTATCCTTGTTGGTTTTACCTCGGATACCATAGTGATCAGGCATGTGGACTAGGAAGCTGCGTCTAACCTTATTGAATGGTTTGGAGAAGTCCAGTTTAATACAGTCTGTCTGTTTGCCGTTGTCCACGTATTTGAGACGTCGTCAATAACTTCGATGAATTGTCTAGCACATGGGATTTCTTTGTGAAATCCATGTTATAATGGATAAAGGATGGCATGTGAGTTTGACTGTTTTATTACATGGTTGGCTACTATGCATTGTCTTTTAAGAGCAAAATGCACGTTTCTTTATTTACTTTAGAAACTGAAATCTTCATCGACCTTTAATCGGCTATGGTAATTTCAGAATGCACAAACCTGAATTCTGATTTGCAGATTTAAGATTTAAAAACCAAAGACGAATTTTGAATTTCGAAGTCGAATTTTGAATTTCGAATGAGCCTTATGTGCTTTCGTAGATTTGAAACACATGGGCATAATATATCATCCTGCAGCGCACGCGCCAAGAAGAAAGTACCAGGTTTTGACATAGTGCCTCCAATTCACCTTTCCAGAGTACCCACGCATCATATGACGTCATAATGAACTGCGTGATGTGTAGAATGACATCTTAATGAATGATGTCATGAATGACGTCGATAAGTCCGTCACGAACGCATATTTGAAGACGGTCTATGTGTTGTTGTACAAATTGTTTGCTTTTACTATTTAATAAATATTCTGTTGAATATTTTGGAGCTAATTTGACTGGGCGCTGTTGCTGCCAAAGCAGCAACAGCACCCAGTCAAATTCGTTACAAAATATTCAACAGTTTCCCTGTATAGTTGTCAGGAAATTGACAGCTAGGGCATTTGGGGATCGATCAATCCCAACACGGCGAGGTGTGGGTGGAGCTTAGCTAGTAATGGGCGGGGCATAGCTAAAAATGGAAAGGTCCATTCTGTTTTGGGCACGTGTTTTACTATTGAGCCTAGTAACTATCCGCTTCGGTAGATAGCGCATGAGAATCCCACAAAAACTAAAGTGCATAGTGCACCATATGGCATGGTCATCCGCTCTTCAGCGTAATGAATGTACCACTTTGTTCCCTGCAACGTTTGTGTTAGGCTTGCTCAATATGTGTGAAGGAACTGCCTGGATGAAAGAAACCATGTTTAGCACCTTGGGACATTTTTCATAAATGATTTCAAAATATGATGAGTTGCTATTTAGTAAGCATTCAGTAAAATATGTTGAAACTAATTTGACTACAGACGTTGTTGCTGCCATAATCAGCAACATCAATCAGTCAAATTAATTTCACAATATACAACTTCTTACCAGTATAGTTACCTTGAAATTGAGATTCTGGAAATTCAGGATTCAAAGTATGTAAATTGATTCCAACATACTTAGGCTTAAAGGATGAGCAGAGCTTAGACAGAAATGGCCGAGAAATTGGTTCCTCTATTAAGTTATTGACGGTTATGCAGGCTCCCATTTCGAGTCTCTCCCATCGAGTTCAACTACAATGCTATCTATTATATAATTGTTGTTCCTTTCTTGTCTATGGCTGTGCTCTTATCGAACTAGAATTATCTTGTTAACGTGTCTGGAGGGGCACTGCCATAATACAACACGATCATGATTGGATTCCCCAATCTATGCGGGTAACGTGACTACCGTGTGTGACAATACCACCATCATGCGTTCCCCTCTTGCGTATTGAGGAATATTTAGAGCGGGTGTACTTGCTAATTGGGTCTATTAAGGGAAACTAACTTTCTCATCCACCATCCCACATCCAGTTCCCCCTTTGACAGAAAATATTTGAAAAACACATCTTATGATATATTATTTCTGCAATCAAATTAATGAACCCTTCATCAAAACAGAGAAACTGACGAGTTGATGTGTCTTAAAAGAGACGAGTTTCTTTATTTAAACACAGGAATGGATTCTGGGATTGTATGCATGGTTGCATGTGCCTGTGTCTGTGCATACATGGCTGTGCCTGTGTTCCTGTATATCTCTGTTTACATAATGAATACACCCCCACCCAGCACACACACACACACACACACACACACACACACACACACACACACACACACACACACACACACACACACACACACACACACACACACACACACACACACACACACACACACACACACACACACACACACACACACACACACAACACACACCCCACCCCCACCCCCGCTGGGCATGCACGTGGTATGTACCGTGCGAACCCGATCCATAATAGACAATCAAAGTCAGGCAATTGCATATACAGATATAGCCTGCCAAACAGGCAAATGTTTTACCGGTGTTTGAAGTTACGGAGTGGAGATGACGTGTGGGTGGGAGAGTGGAGAAGTTAACATATACTCATTTAAACGCAACAGGGCCAGCTTCTTAGTGTTGCATACTGATCGTGAATCAGTCTGGAATCTCTGATTGAATTCCTTCTTGATAAATAGATTAGCATTGTCACTCAACATTTCTAACTGGCATTCCTAATTCGACTTCATGAAATTATAGAGAGTGGACTTAGCGGTAAATTAGATACAATGCATTACGCAGAGTGAGACATAATTGGTTCAGAACCTGAATGGACGCGGGGAAGATCTGAAGGTCAT
Organism: Chaetoderma sp. LZ-2023a; assembly: GCA_034401795.1. Taxonomy (NCBI): domain Eukaryota; kingdom Metazoa; phylum Mollusca; class Caudofoveata; order Chaetodermatida; family Chaetodermatidae; genus Chaetoderma; species Chaetoderma sp. LZ-2023a. The sequence continues at coordinate 52,378,891 of CM067369.1, forward strand.
TGTTCAATATATATGTATATGAGCTTAACACTGAGTACCGCAAAGCCTATCTCAGCAACCACCTGTATCTCGAGGAAGGGTGGGGTGCGGGTTTAACATGGCGGATCGGATCTTTAACCCTTTAATAACCAGATTTGGTCAGGGAAAATATATATACTTGTTTACTGAATATCCATTTGCGGGGCAAGTGAAGACTATTTTTGAAATTTTACCACTGTGTCTGGAATAACTGTGCAAATGGTACTCCGCAAGATTACTACTGGGGCCGGGTTGGCGGTTACACGGCAACCTAGTCTTTACCAATTGCCATTTTATGGGGCCGAGAAAGCTTTTCCTCAGAAAACTTTCTTTTCTAAGCATATACCAAATGTTATATGCACAGCTTCTGATTTGCAATACATTCCTCTGATAACGCAGCTTACTTGGCCAGTACTGGGCCAATAACTGCCCAATACTATTTATAGTGACTCAGTACCCGCCTGATGTCCTGCCTTATCAGGGCCATTCTATATAAAGGTCAATACATATGAGACCGGATCTAAAGCAGAAGAATGTGCCTATTCCAGCCTCTGATGTCAAATTTCGGCTAAAAGTGGATAAACAGATATCGCATAATTTTTATGGAGCTGTATCCAAATAAGTCGCTTGGCTGAGTGTTGTTTCAATATTTAATTCTCAACCCGCAAAAGACAAAATGGGTGCTTTATGCACAACCAAACAGGCAATGATTATCATGCCGTCATTCATTCATATATATATATATATATATATATATATATATATATATATATATATATATATATATATGTATATGTTTTGCTCCTAAGCACATGAAATTAATGTTATATGATAGCGATTGAATGGAATATTGATGGCGAATGTCAAAAATAAACGAGCCGTCTTTAGATATAACCTTATAAATGATGTGAATAGATAGTTATTTACCACACTATCACGCTCGGTAATCATGGCGAACAATGTTAATGAGGCATACAAAATGTAAGCAAGTATAATATGTGATTCATATTCTAGTCCACATAATTTCTGGACACGAATTAACTACGTTTGCAAATTCTTGCCAACATAAGTGTCTAGTTGGAAACAATATTGCCCAGAGCTGTTGCCGTCGCGTTTAGCTTTTCGCCTCAAAATAATTAATTGGGATACGTCTTTGGGATCGTACAGTTAAACTTGCACACAAGTTTGGAGAAGATCCCTCCAGTAAAAGCAGAGTTATGGACACATGTCTTATTGAGAACAAGAACAAGAAGAGGCACTCCACGCTCACATTGGCCCTTGCGTCTAGCGATTCGGGTAAAGACCTTCACGCGTGTACCTATGTGTACACGCCAGCGGCTGCTGCTATTACTGCTAACAATGTCTGCTATATTATTCCGAAATTATTAATGGCATCTGGAGTTAGCATTTTATTTGGCACGCTGTGATGGTATCTGTCGATTCCGTGTTCAGACTGTGGGTAAATAGACTAATAACGTTTTGCTCGAAATACACGGATAAACCCCTGCATCTGTAGGTACTTATTGTCGGCACAACCGCGAGCATCTGAAATGATAAACATTAGCTGTATTGACATATGGCTAACATAGTAATCATTCTGTCTGAACTGAGAGAGCGAGCGCAAGCACATGCACGCGAATGCCGTTCCATCTGTTTCAAATCTTTAATAGACGATATACAGATTTAATAACGTGGTTTAAAGTAAACAGATAATAGCAAGTGAATTTTAAAGTGAATTGGCTTTCCAGTTTTGTCTATGCCCCGCCCATCTCTATCTAAGCTCCATCCACACCACGCTCGTTTTGGGATCGATCGATCGATCTCTGAACTCCTTGACAGCCAATTTCCAGAAAACTATCCAGGTAACCCGTTGAATATTTTGAAACTAATTCGACTGGGTATTGTTGATGCCTATGGCAGCAACAGCGCCAAGTCAAATTAGTTTCAAAATATTCAACAGCATGTTTCTTAAATAACAAAAACATACAATTCCTACAACGTGTCGGACTATTAAGCGTTAAAGACGGGTTTAATCGAATCATTCGTGACGTCATGATTATGACGTCAGCATACACGTCGCGTAGTTGATAGTGACGTCATATGATTGAGTGAGAAATTGATTCTTGAATTGACTATTTTGGTACATTCACATTAGGCATCTTATACAGTTCCATCAAAAAGATATTCCTGGGCCAACTGTATTATGTGTAGAAAGTCATAAGTCCCAATATCTCAAGGGAGGAATCTAGTTTTAGTTATGCGCCGCACATCTTTAGCCAAGCTCTACACATACCTCGTCGTGTTCAGATCGATCGATTCCAAACTATTGATTTTCAGAAAAAAAGACAGGTAAGCTGTTTAATATTTTGAAATAAGATGGCAGTAACAGCGCTCAGTCAAATTAGTTTCAAAATATACAACGGCATCTTTAATAAACAGTAAAGGCATACAGTTCACACCAACGCTTAGCCTGTTATCAATTAAGCGTTTGTGACGAACTTATCTACGGCATTCATGACGTCATTAGTTAGCCGCCATCCTATACGTCACGGAGATGATTATGACGGCATATGACTGATGGATAAACTGGAAAGGTCTATTCCATGGCAACCATACTGAATATTTTGAAACAACTTCGCTCAGGACCTCTTGTCTTTAGAGATCGTTAGGTTACCTCTGCAAAATGATCAAACATTTGGAAAATTTGAGCAGCACATTAGAGCTTTGCATTTCCACTAACGTTCCCGCTATACATAAGCTACTAATTCACCTTTTCAGAGTATCCATCCATTATCTGACCTCGTATGACGTCATAATCAGTTCAGCGCGTATGATGATGTCACAATCATCACGTCACAAAGGGTTCCATATAGGTCGTCATCAAGTCTCAAAGTCCGACACGTTGTGTCAATTGCATGTCTTTGTAATTCTTTGCTATTTAATAAACATACTGTTGAATATTTTGAAAGTAATTTAACCGGGCGCCGTTGCTGCCTTAGGCAGCAACAGCACCAAGTCAAATTAGTTTCAAAATATTTAACAGCTTACCTGTGTAGATTTTTGGAAATTGATAGTCAGGGTGTTCAGAGATCGATCGATCCCAACTCGAGCGAGGTGTGGGTGGAGCTTAGCTAGAGATGGGCGGGGCATAGCTAAAACTGGAAAGGTCAATTGGTTTTTTTAAGCTGCTGTTTTTTTGTTAAGGCATGCCCGTGCTATGACACATCCGCATAGCTATATATTTCGTTGCTATCTTTGTATTATCTTACTTTTTCTGACACTAAAAAAATATTGGATAAAACAACTTCTCTCAAACTTTGTGGATAGTTCATAATTACAAACACGTTCTCCGGGTATTAGATTACAAACATGGTTGCTATACAAGCAATATAGGATTTGGGGCACTGCTGTTATGTAATATAATTAGCAGTTATTGTGGTTGTCTTCATTTTTTATTTCCATCGTATTTGAACGCGTTACCTTCTATTTGTTTTGATGGTTTCTTTCTATGTGGCAGTGTGCCCATTTGGGGTCTACGTTTCGGCAAGTTACCGCACAAGACGCAGACAGGTGGTTGGGGTTTCTGTTGAACGTAATCAATTGAGTTGCCAGTATGTCCATTAACGCGTCTTATTGATGCAGCGAATGTTAAGTTAACATATTGCTGCGCACGTGCACCAAGGGAGATGCAAAATATAGATAGATGTCAAACCTGAAAGCGAAAGTTAGATTGGGGTTATTAATTGTGCACCAACATTTATACTGGCGTGCAAGCGTGGCTCAGAAGACAATTCCCCGGCCACAACTGTACGTCCTTGCCCGGATAGTCATCATTCGGCTAGGCGTCAGTGCGTGTCAGATGACGCAAGTCTGGTTAACTAATCAGCCACTCTAGCAGCTCTACCAGGGCCATTGCCTCTGTCGACCCGCCTTTAGATTGTCAGTTCGAAAACAGAGTTCTAAATTCTAGCCTTCTTATTCCGAATGGGAATGAAGGAAGCCCAGTTGAACATGTGGATGGCTAGGCTGTACCATAAGGCGAAAATGCGTGGGTGCGCTACGATCCATTCCCTGTCAGTGGCAAGCTTCATAATAATGCTCAGTACGCGCAGGCCTTCTTCCCAATCATTCATTTTCCTGGACTCACTTTCCATTGTAACTGTCCTAATATGGGTTGCGTATTCTCATGCTTTCTAGATCACTTTGTTCCTACCTATCGTGATTGAATCATATGTGCCATAATAATCGCTTGGCTATCTTGCAATACGACATGTGTCACTTGGTCGTAGCCGGTTGGTTCACACACTGCTTTTCTCTTAAATGGAAACGGCTGCATTTTCTGCACTAGAGTGTCCTTGTTCAGGGCTTTGGTGAGATTCTTAAGTTTACTAAATTCCTTATATTTCGTTCATATATGGAGACCGGGATTTATATCAAGAGGGATCTATTGTCGACATTGCACACAAAGATATACACTTAATTTCTCTCACGTGGTATTGCGTCACCGGACACAAGCACGCAAGCACTCACGCACGGATACACACACGAACGCAAGCTCGCACGCATGTACGCATACATGAACGCACGCACGCACGCACGCACGCACGCAAGCACGCACGCACGCGCACACACACATGCACGCACGCACAGAAGGCAACGGCGTCCTACGTACATTTGTGTGTTTGTTTGCGTGCGTGAGTGCGTGCGTGTGTGAGTGAGTGAGTGAATGCGTGTGTGTGTGTGCATACGTGCATGCGTGCGTGCGTGTCCGGGGCTGTATTACAGAATGTACTGATCCACAACTTGTATTATGATCCGAAATAAGCGTAAAATGCGTAAAATCAAAATACAACTAAAGATCTCTGATTACTCATGTTTTGCGATGTAAGTTGGATGAAATTAATAATCGTTGAAACCAGTATTCTCCTCTAAAGGCAAAATAACGTTAATGTTGTCTAATGAAGCGTCACTTAATCGCTATGAAGTCGTTAATCTCAATTTTCAGTCACGCACACACACAATTTAAGAATAATTATACAGTTTAAACCATTAAACGACTGCATCTTTTCATTACAAGAGTCTGAATAATAAGTGATTTCTAGTTTGCAAGCGATGTTGAATGCCGTCGCTATCTAAGCCAGCAATGGCTTTCAGCAACAGAGAATTACGATAGTGCTTCTTCAACTGACTCGTTAAACTAGATTTCTGACATCGCAATGATATGTAGTTCAGGGTGAAAAGCGAACATGCCACATACTGAATGATTTACATGAGGCCAACTATACAAAACACTTACAACGCCAGATAATGGCGCATTTGTTCAGCTACTGTGGTGGTTTGGAATGTGTTCTGCGAAGAGAAATATGAAGCCGAGCTATTAGGGAGCCATCTATTCAGTTAATTATCCAAATAACTCAACATAGATCATCGGCCAGCTTATTACGTACCCCAGTTGATCTCGCTCTACCACGGCTCTGGCCATGATATAAGGTAATGGCGTCGCCTATTAGTAATGATTTAGAAGTTTCCCGCCATGCATTAGTACAATTTCCGTGTCACATTTACAGTGTTTATATCCGCGCCAGTTCATACCATCATTAGATAGATGCTTAGCCAAATATCGTCTTGTACAAGTTACTGACGGGTCGTATTAATCTGCCGTCTGTAGTTTGTAAAATAAAACGTAAATTGAGTAGTTATACAAGTTCATGAATTTCACTGCGAAATACAGTTCGCAACAAACTGTTGTCACATTCAGTGATATGGACAGGTATACACCCCGAGTTTTTTTACTCATATAAAATGAAAAGGACTCATACCACTCACCTTAGCTGGGTCCTGAGGACCCAGCAAAAAATTTGTAATTGATAATTGAAAAGCTGTATTTATTGCTCTATTATGTAGTACGATACGCCGATAATCAAATTTTAACTATCTATCCACTTTTAAAACAAATTACGGATTGCAATATGACTCGGGAAGCGGAAATTTGCAAAGGAATTTTCGTTTCCTTGTCAGGCCACAATCCATAAGTGGGTATTAATCAGACACGTTAGCATTGGCAAACCACACTCTGGGGCGATAAATAATTTCACATGTATTGTTGTCATATGCTATAGATGAATATGCCACCAAGAAATGTAAGCACATTTTGAGATAGCAGAATGTCAATGAGTAACTCACGGCAATGTCATTTCAAAGAAAACCCATTAAATTTCTCAAGGACCCATTCACCTAGTTACCCCCAGAGTCCCCGAGACGTGTTCATTACAAACCTATTAAAGTCACTGCACATTGTAAAAGGTCGTCGGACATTCCATATTTATTTAGATTTTCCGGATTTTTTTCTGATTTTCAGGAGTGTATCCGATCACAGCCAAAGTTGGGAAATCCTAGTGTATGGCCACGCCCTTTCGTGTATTAAAATGTGAGCCCCAGTCGGACTAGTAATTTCCGAGATATCAGTAGATCCATAATTTTGTCCAATTCCGGTCCGGGTTCTTTTATCCGGATCACCTTCCATGTCCGAAAATCCTCTAGCTCGGCAAGTTCCCTCGTTGTGTTAGAATTTGAGTCAAATCGGATCAGTAGTTTTTTAGATACGGTGCTGGCCGGTCAGACACGTGCGCGCACGCTCACGCTCGCACTCGCAAACACAGACAGCCAGACTAACGGATGGACGGACGGACGGACGGCAAGACTGATGGATGGACGGTAAGATGGACGGGCGGACGAACGGACGGACAGACATACGCATATACGGATGGATGCCTAAACAGACGGACGAATGGGCGGGTGGATGAATGGACGCCTGGACGGGCGTGCGGATGGACGGACAGCAAAACAGACAGGCGGACAGATAGCAAGACAGGCAGGCAGGTATGCAGGCAAGCAAACATGCAGGCAGGCAGGCAGAAAGATAGACCAGATCACAATGCCCTCTTCCACCAAAACTCTGGGCCACACCGATACGACTATTCCTGATCCGACTCAACTCAACGGTCTTGTGAAATCATACACTGTCATAGTTGCTTGTCCGTTTCGACTGGACACGGCCACACTGCCACGACTTTAAACGACAGTTGTTGGAAAATCAATGCTTGAACATACTTTGATGAATATACGTGTGTTTTGATTGGTTTGTTAACTGTTGTCTATT